>JAOEHQ010003045.1:0-18604 GCA_025447715.1 Asclepias incarnata
GGAAGGGTTGAGAATTTGGAAAGCATGACTCCTCCCACCACTTAGGTTGTTTAAGGCCACACAGAGTGCTTGGGTGACTAGTGAGGTACCGCACGGTACCACAAGGGAACACCGCCCCCTTATGCGGTACCACACAGGAAGCGAGGGACCCGGTGACTGTGGTGACCAGCTTCGTCTCGCATGCGGCGGGATAAAAGGACCGTTTGAAAGTGACCGTTATTTGAGGGAGGGGAAGGGAGACACTCCTTGTATGAGGGAGGAGAGGGAAGGAGAGAGAGTATGAAAATTGAGGAAAGGAATGAAAGACATTCCGTATGACTTAAGTAGAAAAGAGAAATTAATTTTTTTAATAAAATATTTGACTATGAAAATGACTCACTACATTGTGTAAGTAAATGTTATAAACACATAAAAAAATCATTCTTGCAAAAAAGATTCTAACTAGAACAACATGATAAAAGTTGCGTACCTACGTATTTCTCATGTTTTTAGTATACTCATATAATTAAATATATGATCTTTTAAATCGTTTGTGAGTTGTTGTCCGTACACTAAACATTAAATCCGAAATAGCACTCAATACTTTGGAACTTCATGCAAGAAAAAGTCAGATTCTGTTCAACCTTGGAGTATAAAGCGAGTTCTTATTACATGTTTTTTTATTAATAAAATGTTGATATTTTATATCAAGTTTATTTTTTTAATTTGTTAAATGCAAAATATTTAATCAAAATTTTAAAACTAGTTACGAGTGATAATTCATTTTAAATCGATAAAGCTGTCAGTTTATTTAATCTTTTGTATGACATTTTAATCGTATATAACTTTTTTCAAAAGTTTAACTTTGAAACACCTCATTTCATTCATCTGTTTAATAGTATATTTTATAAGAGTCAAACTAGTTTAGTTGTTTTATAACATCATTTTTATAAACTTTTACTAATTCATTTTTATAAACTTTTACTAATAGCATTAACCGCAAGTAATACATCATATCAAAAAATCATTCTTAACGAAAGTTTCAACGGCTAAGTAATGTCTTGTTAACGCCTTTGACCCCCTTTAAACTTTATGTTAGTCACTAGCTTTATAAAGGCCAACGTTATAGCTATTGTACATGGAACTTGAAAATTTGCTGCATTAACATTATACATATTTTTCAATGTATTTGTGATGATTGATTTTATGATTGCGTTAACATTTTTGAACCTGTTATATTCTTCCCACTTGATTTTTCACATATAAATACATTTAAGTGAACACATTTGCATATCAATTAACACATAATTTTTTATGATTCTTACTATCTTTTGCTTTTTTTGTAATTCTCGTTTGTACCAGATTCTATGTATAAATATAAAAATATGAGGTCTTTAATTTTTTAGGACCTAAGGCCATCTCCAATGGCATATACAAAAACCTAAGCATACCGGCCACCTCAGCAACACGTCAGCAAACTGTTCCAACACATTGTCCATTAGAGATGGCCTAAACCCTGAATATCAGTAAACTGTTCCAGCAAACTAAGCCTTCAATGGAAACAAAATAGATATCAGTGTGCACATCGGCAAGTACACTGTGCATTGGAGATGGCTTAAACCTTTACCCTTGCCACTACTTGGAAAAAGTTAATGGAAAAGACAAAACAATGAAAAGATGATACAATGTAGCAAAGGTACCGTTACGTCCCTGGAATTAGACAAGAATTGGGATGTCATTTGCGAAAGGCATGGACCACTTTAACAAGGAGTTGTACCGTTTGCATCAGAATTTGTATTATATCTATCGAAGGTATTAATCTTAAGACTGATATATATGTGGACCTTTGTAGAGGAAGAAGACAAGATACAGAAAGATTCAATAAATCTGATAACAGATTTTAGATGAGTCTAGAGAGCGTTTTAATTCTAAGCTTTTGTCTCTTTGTTACTCAAATCCTACATTATGTATATACCAAAATCAAAGAAAGATTTTTGGGGTCTGAAAATGATGGATGCATTTAACTTGGACAAGCTAATTGATTTAGATCATACTATTAATTAAACCATATGGGCAATTTCAAGTTTTGATCCACAAAATCCATCGTTTCTAATATAAAAAAGGAAAGGAAAAGAACGCTCACTGTCGTCTTTCATGGTTTTTGGGCCCCGATACCTCGATGGTGTATAGGATGTGATCCTTTAATATGCCAGCCTACCGCATTTTGGTGCTTATTTATTTATTCATAGTTACCCTTCAATATTTTGTTTTTGCATATATATTTTGGGACTCTTGATTATGTCATTTATTCGTACTTTTTCCTCATTACTTACTGGGAAGTGATAAATTCACATGGGTTTTTATCCATCCACAACAATTCATGTATCATATAGTTGTACTGTACAACTGTATGATGCAACAGTTGTTGTGGATGGATAAAAATCCATGTGAGTTTATCACTACCCTTATTAAAATCCAAAGTCATTGTTTTTTTTAGAATTTGAGGCAAATTTTATTAAAAGGTAGAGTAACATAATCATAAGAATTTTCTAATTATGAGAATGAAACATGCTTGCGAAAAAAACAAAATAACCTTTTAACAGAAAAAGGAATATGTGCACTTTTTTTTTTGACATCTGTTTGATTTACATAATTATAAATTTTCCTAAACTTTGTTCTCATAATGTTCATTTTCCGACTAAAATTAAGATTGCAGTATATATTTTTTTTCATCTTCAAAATCATTCGTTGTTCCTTTATATATAAAAAATTCAGTAGTTATTATCTATACTTCTATACTACTATATAAAAATTCTTCACCCCACTACCAAATAAAAAAATTAAAAAATTTCTACACATGAAATTACCATTCCATCCTTAATGAATTAATTTACACCATCAATCCCTTATTTTCTAAAATATTTTCACTACCTCTTTACATCAATTACATTTACATCAATTACTTACACCCACCACCGCCAACAGTCCACTGCCGCCGCCACCACCACACCGCCGCCGCATTGCGCGGGTACAATGCTAGTATTCTTTTAAAGTTTTCTTTCAGATATAAGCCGAAAACACAAATCTGATCATTTTCTTTTAGATAAAGTTTTCTCATTTGTGATTCTAACATCCGATCAAACTATTACACTAACTAGTAGTATAATTGTTATAAATATTTTTTTTATAATTCAGAATAGACAAATAATGTATCTAACGTATAAATTGAAGTTAACATGATAATTAATGGTTCTACATCCGTGTGGACCCGTCAGAAAAATGAAACCCCTTCTACCTAAAGCAATACAAACGTATCCGATCCTGTCTTTCACAAGGTAAGTGACAATTGAGATGTAAACAGTCTTATGTCTACCTGAAGGTAAAGAGGCCAATTCCAGACGACCTACGAACATTTTACAAGAAGTAAGAATCGAACCCGTGACCTCTGTGTTCAAAAGTAAGGGTTTTTCAACTTATCCAACACCCTACTTAAAGTCTAACCCAAAATAAATGGTATGTTGATTATGTCGACAAATCAAAGCTATTATCATTTTGGCCAAATACGTTGTATAATGTAAAGGTAGATAAAAAGAACCAGTTAAGATAAGGAAAGGAATCATTACTTTAAGCATTTTACACTTTGCATATATTAATGATGATTAGTTTGATTTGGCAAAGATTAATTAGCACTTTCTTTGGTTTGGACTATATGAAATTTTGGTCCCAGTCCCACGATAACGATAACTTGGCTTTCTTTATTAAAGATGTTATGACTTACGAGAGCTTTATTCTTGTCTTATTGATAACATAATAGTTTCTTACTTTGTAATATTGGGGATCCGATCCAGTGGTTTTGTTGTGACTTTTGCTTTGCAAACTGAAATATAATCCTTTCATCTTATTAAAATCGTTCATTTTTTATCTTTAAAATATTTGTTTTTCAACTTTGACATTAACTATTTCGTCCCAAAAGATAGTCCATTTTTTACTTTTTGAATTTTTTCTTTTTCAATTTTGATTTTAACTATTTTGTATTGTGTTATATAATAATACTTGATGCATGATATATGAATGAATTGGGTTTTAAGTGTATTTTCAATGGTATGATTTTTATCAAATATTATATAACACAAAGAAAAATATTTAAGTTCAAAAGTTGAAAAATAAAGACTTTTAAAAATAAAAAATTGACTATATTTTTGAAACGGAAGGAGTGACAATTGTAGTTTCTCTTTCACGAAAGGCTAATTGTATATGTACACATCCACACGTGTTTATAAACCGTTCACCATGATAATTTAATGGATGTTGGTAATACTAATACATTATTACGTGCATAAAAATGAAACTTTATATATAAAGCTAGCACGACAATCAGTATTTGTATTGGTATCTTTGCCAGCTTCTATAATTTCTTACTAGTTGAGCATTATCAGTTCATAAGTTACCGACATTGATCGCTCGGGTAAAATTTTAACACCACTTTTACCTTTTTCCCACTAATAACGTTGATATGCACCAAATTAGAGTCAAGTTTATACGGTTCTGACTTCTGATTTCTGATTTCCGAGACACAAACATAAATAGCGGGCTGGTTGGTTTGGGTCTTTTTGTGGTTGACGTTGGGTCTAGTGAGCTAAGAGTTGGATCACCTGGGCCGCAAAAGGGCCACGTGGGTCTGCTTATTTAAGAACTAGGGACCATGCGGCTGAGTTTTGGGGTCACGTGGGCCTTAAAAATGTTGACTTTAGGGGATAACTTATTTGTGTAACAATCATATTTAGCTAGTGTCTGGATTAGCTTATTTTGTAGATTTTCTGTGTCTTATTGGAATTTTCAAAATGTTATTTATTTATTTTTTTTCCCATGGATTATGAGCTTATCGAATTCACTTGATGGGCATGAATAAACAAGATTGAGTTTAGGGTTTTGTTAATCATAATCTTAAGGATTATCAAATCTAAACACTCAATATATTCTAAATATCGAACTAACATCAAATGTATTAGAAATTTTTGTTTAATATGTTTACAAGTATTATTATGCTTTAATACATTTCTTTTCAATAAGTTGGGTGTTGATAGTTTGCAAGCTAGCAAACTTTTTTTTTTTTTTTTATAAAAAAGCTAGCAACCTTTTATGATGCTTGCAAAATGGTTGTCGAAATTCCGGTTGAACCAGGTGCCCCCTAGGCCCTAGCCCTTAGGCAAAGATTATTCAATCTATTCATGGTATTGATGGGGTTTCAATAACTTGGTGAAGGCTTTGCATTCTAGCGGAACTTGGAGCAAAAAATTATATTGCAAAAAGATCTTATTAAGTTAAACAATGATTTGCCTTCCCTATTCATAAAAATAAGTGGAAAACGGGAAAACAACTAGATTTTGGTTTGATCAATGGGTTGGCATTTTGGCAACATCGTTTTCAAAGATAAAATCCGAAACTATTCTTGCTTGACACCTCCAAAGACGTTACTATTAGCCAACGACTACTCTTGAACCTTGCAATGTGAACCACGGGGTGGTCTTGCTACCATGCACCGAGATCTGGTCATGAACTTGACCAATTTTCGGAGCTCAACAAATTATACATGTAACAATTCAAGTCTTACCTACAGTAACCAACTTTTTTTTTTAAATTACATTAATATATATGGGATACATACCAAATATTAAACAAAAACATTGTTGGTTGGAGTAGTTGGCATGCATACCTTTCTAATTAGAGGTTGTGGGTTTGATTCCTCTTCTATTTTTATTACCAATTGGTTAATTTTATTAACCATTTTCTGGTTTCCTATATTAAAGACATTAAATATGGTACTTTTATTTTAATTTTCCGCGCCCGTTACGTAGTGCGGGAAAATTTAACTAGTTACTAACAAACAGGGTCAGAACTCATAATCCCAAGTCCCAACCCAAATTAATCTTCAACCCATAAAATCCAAATGAATTGGTCTCTAAACAATCATATTATCTTAACTGGATTCAGTTAAGATTTGAGTAAAGCCTTGTAGACTTACTTCATTGGACCTCGTAGGTTTTAAGCTCAACAAAAAAAAAAAATCATAACCATGAAAGTTTCCATTCCAAAGTTCGCTTTAAAATAAAAATGCAACAAAGACGCACATGGATTTGATTAGTCATTTGGCGATTAAAAAAAAAAAAGAAACCAAACCAAACCAAACCATAAACGAAAACAACTTAGTTCTGTTTTCACAAATTGAAGACGCTGATAGAATTCTTAGGCAACATGAGATTAGTAACTTAACTAGTAAGTAATGGAAATTTGGAATACAATACCTTGCAATGATCTTTCTAACCATCGAGAGCTATATACCGTCAATGCCTTAAGATTTCTGGGAGTGTCGCAACGTAAAATATTCCTTTCTCACATCCTCCGCCGAGCAAAACCTTACCTTTAGAAGTTTAGATACATAAAATACAAAGAATGAGGGGTACTGATTATGATTGAAAGTGGCAAAAAGGACAGGTTGGTTCAGGTTGAATGAGTCATTTTTTTAGTCCGGGTTAATAACTGGAAGGTTGAATTGACCCGCAAAGGTGCAAACACTTTATGGCCATTGTAAAAATTAAATACAAATTAATGCGATTATTATGATTACAAAAACGATAATGACAACAATAATCTAAATCTTTGAACAGAATGATTTAAGAGACTGTATAAATTAATGTGATAACTGATAAGTATGATTACAAAACCCATATTATTACAATAATAATCTAAATCTTTGGATAGAATGATTTAGGAGGTTGTAAGCATTAAAAATAAACCTTGGTCAATATTAAACATTTAGATTGCCCGGTTTCCCTCTTAGGTAAAAAAAACCTTGGTTGACCCAAAGATAGAACAAGACCCAAATTGACCCACTCATAAATAAATGAGTCGGAATTGCCACATCTTTGAGTCATCGTCATCGTAATATTTAATAGGATAATGGTATATCCTCCTAATTCATTAACCTAAAAATTTTCCTAACCATATACTGACAGCTGTCCTTGGCACTAAGTTCCGTTGGTTTAAATCGTTAAATCCCACATGTGCAATGCACATGAGAGATTTAACAAGTTAAACTAATCGAGTATCAGGACTGCTCGCAATGAAAATAAAAACCCCAAAGATAGTGACGAAAAAAAGCATATGGCTTAAAATGCAAATATTACCAACCATAGGGACCATTTGTGGCATTTTCTCTATAAATAACAAAAAAACAATTGCATATCCTTTTAAAAACAACATGACATAAACACATAAAATCATTTAAATAGTTTTTAACATTATTACTTTAACTTCCCCTTGTATATGTATCTAGTTTTCTATCAAAGCACACCAGATCTAGTGCTTATTTGTTACACCTGATATATGAAATGTCAAAAATGTAAACAAAAAACATAAAAAGTTAATGAAGAAGTTGTGCCTATGACAGAAAGCATCTCATATAAGCGTTCAGTGAATTGGTCCATC
Source organism: Asclepias incarnata (assembly GCA_025447715.1). Classification (NCBI taxonomy): domain Eukaryota; kingdom Viridiplantae; phylum Streptophyta; class Magnoliopsida; order Gentianales; family Apocynaceae; genus Asclepias; species Asclepias incarnata. The sequence goes on from JAOEHQ010003045.1 coordinate 7,465, forward strand.
AGATATGGACGACACCTTACAAACACCAGCAGAAGTGGTAAATGGTAGATCTTTAAAGCAGGCTATAAGATCCTTGTCTGTATGTAAGTCCACCTGCAGTGTCTCCCAAACCTTCTTAGACTTAAGAATATCATCAGGCTCACCGTCAAACCCAGAAAACTTAACTCTCTCTCCAATAGCAACAGACTGGGGTGGCTCAACTAACTCAACCTGAAATTATGTTCGTGCGATCAGGACAAATGAATGTTCAAGATTTGGTTGTATTCATGGTAAAGTATACAACTGGATTGATTCACCGCTGCTAACTACCAATATGATGGGTTGAGTTGTGAATCAAAACAGGTTGGCCCAGCCCAGCCCAGCTTGACCCGAAACACTGGATGTCCAAAAGTTTTAAGTTTTCAAAAAGATTAGTTTGTTATATTTAATAGCAATAGCACAAGTTACCTTAAAAAAAAAAAAATAGCACAAGTTAAATTATTTCAATAACATACTACACTTTGGGCAAACTTTGACTGCGTTGACCCAATTACTTCATTGATATTTTTGACCCGTTAGAAATAAAACATAGCCCATATCAAACCATGGACAGTTGGACTGAAACTGCCCCCTCTAAACTTTTTCATTAAAAAGCACATTAAGGTAGAACTTTTGGAACTTTTTTAGTCACTTTTAAGCTCTTTATCCTATCGGTTGAGCGCTTGTTCACCTAGTAATGCATGCTAAGCTGCTATTCAATTTCACGAACTTGGACTCAACTCAACAAATATTAAAAAACTCCTCTTAAAATGAATTGCTTCTAGGATTTTGAAGGTTTGTCAAATATAATCCTCCAACTAACGTGGATAGAGAATAGTAGCATTAACAGACAATGAACCACTGAGATGTGGCCATAACATTAGTACGCGTCGACCTTTAATTAAGGGTGCAGTATTATGAATTCTTACCTTGGTGTGATCACTATTGTTGGTACAAAGAACCATCGCATGTGATTTTATACCGAGCATGGTTGCAGGCTTTAGATTGCATAGAACACAAACCTTCCGGTTCTGAAGGGGAAAAAAAAGAAATGTGAACCCACAAGGAAAAGATTCATACACACCCGTTAAAGAGAACGCACAGACATATATTAATATACATACATGTGTATCTAAAACCAAAAGCGGCAGATAGGGTTTGGAGTAATAATAATAACCTGCATCTCCTCAATAGGAATATATTTGACAAGCCCGCTAACAACAGTTCTAGGCTCCTCTTCACCAACATCAATCTTTTCCACATACAAAGAATCAGCATCGGGATGTTTTTGAATTTCCTTAATAATCCCGACACGAATATCTAGTCTATTGATCGTTATCTCCTGTTCTGCACGGTCAGCTTGACTTCCAGCAAACTCATTCCTAAGAGATTCCACTTTTTCATCTTCCTGCACATTACAAGATGTTCAAGCAAATGCTGCCACTAGACTACACAAAACGAGCTAAAAGAAACGTCTACAAAAAACACAAGAAGAAAATAAATTTACCAATTCCAAGAATAAATCCTTATCAGGGATCCCAATTCTGTGACCAACAGGAATGATCTCCCAAAGAGTTTTGGCCTTTAAAACATCCCCTTTATCATCAGAAAGGGATAGTTCATCAACGGGCATGTTAAGCTGCTTGAGTACCTGTATCAACACATTGAAAGGAGTCTTTAAGGGACCAAAAGATGACCTCTTACAGAAATATCATGCCTATACTCCAAAAACTTCAAAACAGAAGGTGCATATTTACTAGCCTGAACTGAAAACGATGGCATAAAAGGTTCTAAAAGGCATGCAAGAAGATAAACTGCTCCCGCAGAAGTTCTCATGACTATGGAACACAAAGGAGGATCTTCCTTGTAAAGCTTCCAGAATTGGCTGGCCTACATAAAGAAATACAAAATCACATTCGTTGTGGATTGAAGAGGTTGAGGGTTGATGAATTTACCCTTTTTCCTTTTAACGTGACTTGATTAACTATAGTCTAAATTAGTGGACTTACTTGTAGATATGCATTTAACTCGCCAGAAATACTCATTGCAATTTTCAATCCTTGCTTTAGTTTGACCTATACCAATTGCCGAACAGACATTTATATTTTTCTCAAAAATAAAATTAGTACAGCAAAATATGTACACATTATATTATATTATATTATATACTATATTATTGTAATGGGTTGTGAATAGTGTTTTTAAGGAAAAAAAAATGATATTCACATATACAAAAGAAATGACAAACATTAAACATAAAAATGATTTGGTGGAGTGGTTGGTTGGTTGCCTTTGTAATTGGTGGACATGGGTTCAAATCTAAATTTCTTTTTTTTTTGTGTTTTTGTTTTTTAAAATTTTCATTTCACCCCCTTCTTTTTTTAAATATACATATTTAATCCTTCAATTTTATTTTTTTTTAAATTGACATATATGTACCATTTGGTATTAGATATATATATATATATATATATATTTTTAGAACGACATTCTAATCTACTCATACACCTAAACTACACACATGCTTGAGATGAAATCCAGGACTCTCGAAAACCCCCTATTAATCCGCCCCACAAATGTGGGAAGTGAGACTCGAACCCAGGTGGATCCTCCTAAGGTCAAAGACCTTACCAATGAGCCACCAAACACACACATAAACTATATTACCTAATACGAAATATAACAGTAACTAACATAACGGAACCGTATCAATAACAAATACAATCACAATAATTGAGGCTGCGCAACGCACGGCCTGAACTTCACTAGTAATTATCATTAGAAAAGTATTTATATTGTCAAAAATACATGATTGTATAAAGTTAGAAAACATTTAGATAACTAAAAGTTTATATACAAGTTTCTCATTAAACACTTTTTTTTATTTATATTATAATGGTCAAGCATTTATAATATCAGTTATTAAAGATATATCGTATTTCTTAAAGAATAAAGATTATAATTACGATAATTTTTAGAATCTTAGTTAACAAAATTTTGCAATATGCCAAAATATATCATTGATCGAGTATAATATTATTTACATTAATACACACTATTTTCCTCCCATGCATAGTGACGGAACTAGGATTGAAAGTAACCGGTAACACAAAAAAATTTGTCACTAGCCTCACATCGGCGTAAAATAACAATAATGACTAGATTGTTATGATTTTAGCGACTTTTAAGGATTTTTTGTTATTTTTAAACGTTTTTTGCATTTTGCTATTTCAAATAGAATCACTTGCCTTCTCCATGGCCTCCACATATTGGTCAACATAGTAACCAATCTTGTCTGCCAATCCTTTTGTTAAGGAATGTGACTCTGCACCGGGAGCATCGGGAACTACGGATTTGTATCCTGAACCCTTCCCAGTTCTTGACTCTGTCAATGAATTTTAGATATCATCAGATGCAAACCAAATAAAGACGATAAGTCGATAAAGCATTCCGCAATAGATTAGCGAAATTGTGCTATTGCTGATATAAGTTAAATTCCAATGGATACCATCTACTTACCTGGATCTTTAGCAATAAAGCTTAAGACACGGTAGATGAAATTGCCTAAATTATTTATCAATTCGTTGTTTAGCTTCGCTTGCAAATCTGTCCATGTAAATATCGTGTCTGATACCTACACATGAAAAAAGATTGAGGTAACGGAGAAAAGTATCAGAAACACTTTGGAAATTACAGAGAACGAAGATCACATTATTGATCAAATATTAAACAAATTTCCGACCTCTGGTCTATTGGTTAATAAGTAATATCTCCATACTTCAACAGGAATGCCTGTCGCCTTGGCATCATTTCCAAAGACTCCTATACCCTTACTCTTTGAGAACTTGCCTACACACAGTATCAACGTAAATACTAATAAGCACATGTACAACTAAGAAGCCAAAAAACAGATCTCAGGGACATTTCTAGAGCCAAAACCAAAATTCAAGGGCTATTGAACAAACCTGACTCATAATTTAAGTACTCTGTAACACTAATAGTCTTCATCATAGTCCAACTCTCTCCAGTCCCAATAAGTGTAGAAGGAAACATTATCTAGAATCAATTTTTCATCACTAATTAGCAAATAAGAAATATGATCAAAACTGACACGGAAAGATTTATGATCCACGTCAAGAAATTCATACACATTTTACCCAAAAGCTTTGAAGTAAGCAGATGCAACATTGGGATACATCATCAACACAAAAATGCAAATATATGTCTACCAAAACAAATGGCAAGCCTAAGTTGTGACATGAGCAAAGTTTCATATAGCTAGTAAATTATGTTCAGCACTCAGCTGACTTTCCTTTGTGTGTATTTATGTATGTTTGATGTAACCAGAAGTTCTTATTGTTAATATACATCTGCTCTCTCAATTGTTTCCTCATTCTCTTTGTGACTTAAAAGTTTATATCATTCACAATCCCGTTGATCCTATGGTATCAGCCCATTCTAAATCACCATACATGATCTAATAAATCATTGTTTCAAGCCGTTGGATGACTCTCCTATTGAGACACTCGATCAAAGTGGATAAAACTACAAAGAGTTGATGTCATTTAAGTTTAGTGGTCACCATTCTTACTCCAAAATGATTTCTCTAGCCCATTACTGATTTCAAGAAAATAACTACACTGAAAACGAAAACTTTTGCAGGCAATCACTGTTAACAGCCCTGAATGCTAGGCACAACTGAAAACTTTTCCAAAAAGACATCATCTCATTCATTAAATCACAATTAACAGGAACAATGACCTTGTCATCTCATGGATCATCAATAAAACCACAAACAACGTAAGTAACAGCCTAAATTTTAATCATTCAACCACCAACACTTTAAAAGGAGCTACATGTGTGTATTTCTATTGATAATCTATGAATGAATGATGTTTAGATTGTTACTCACTCTATTAACTTTATTGATAACTATAAGTTGACGGTTGGTTCATGAAATTATCCGGTAACAATCTTCACTTTTTTCTTAGCATTTTGATTTTCTAATCCGCTAGGAAATTTTGAGATGAAATTTAGACCAGATTGATCATTCATGGGTAGACAATGGATGTACTCAATCAACAACATCCTTTGATAATTGTCCACTATAGGAGTCCGGAGATGAGTCATGATCTAGACTTGAAACCAGGATTAGTGATACCAATTGTAACAACGCAAAAATCTACTGAGTGACTTAGAGAGAATGAAAGAAAAATTGAGAGAAATATTGTACATTATAGAGTATGAAAGGGAAAGTTAACATAGGAGTATGCATGTCTACATCATACCTCCCCCATACTCACACACAAGGGGATTGAGCATTGTTGTAGAAAGGGGAAGTTAACTTATTAAACTAGTAGTATAGAACTTTCCAAAAGTTTAACTTGATATTCTGTTGATTCAATTGAGTGTATTTATAAAACTGATTTGATAATTCACATGTAGAGTAGGCATGTCGTATGATGTATGTGCTGGTAGACACATGTGCAACTTTGTAACGATGATGGGTCCCATTGTTAAAATAGTCAGAACTACATCAGTATTTCCGTACATAACTTTAGGATATTAGATTATTGTTTATGCACAGATGGGCTACAAATACTAAAAAAAAATAGTTCAAAACATAAAATAAATACACTTACAGTGTGAAATGGAACATTATCCTTGCCCATAAACTGATAAAGCTCCACATTTTCAGGATTCTTCCACCACGCCTCCCACTCAGGCGTGTAGCACTTAGTAATTGAGATATATCCAATAGGTGCATCAAACCATACGTAGAAAACCTAATTAAGGTAAGCGAACCACAATATAAATACGCTAAGCCAAAAAGCATGTTAAAGACCGGTTAGGGACTCTCACATTAACTAACACTTAACAATGATGTTATTAATTATATATAATATTGGTAACCTAAAATACAATCAACTTCCTTACCTTCTCTTTAAATTTCTCAAGAGGAACAGGAACACCCCACTTCAAATCTCTAGTAATACAACGTTGCCTCAATCCTTCTTTAAGCCATGCATTTGTAGCATGAATGGCATTTGGACTCCACAAGCCAGCCACCGACATTCTGCTGATATATTCACGCAGATTACCTTCCAACAACGGGAGCTCAAGAAACATGTGCTCTGTATCACAAATTCGAGGGATGGTTCCGCAAACCTATTTTCAGAAGAAGCAAAAAATGCCGTCATATTATAACAGGTATAAAGTTTGTTAATTATTTGTCAAAATAAGTTTTAATTGTGTCTAACTGTATAGGTTTAAATTCACACCAAACAAGAGAAGTAAATTTACCTTGCATTTAGGGTTAACAAGTTCTGTTGGATTTAACAACTTGCCGCAGATTTCACACTGATCTCCTCGTGCAGAACCGTAATTGCAAGCTGGTGCAGGGCAGGAGCCCTCAACTAGCCGGTCAGCTAAAAACTTGCTGCAATTATCACAGTAAAGCTGAGTTGCACAAAGATGATTAGTGATTTATTGGCCTAATTAAGATAATCCATAACTAACTATAATTAAAATTGGAAATTTAAAAATAAAAAACTGAAAATAACCACCTGCTGTGTTGTATTCTCAGAAAGCCAGTTATTCTCCAGCAACTTGCTAAAAATTGCCTGGCAAACTTCAGTCTGCTCAGGTGTTGATGTTCTTCCAAAGTGATCAAAACTTATATCAAACCATTTATATACGTCCCTATGAATCGCATGATACCTAAAATGATAACAAAAAACTATTCAGTTATCACAAACTCATAATAAAATCAAATAAGACCTAATTAATTAATTAATTATAAAGATTTTGTAGTTATCATAACTTGTCACAAATTTCTTTAGGAGTGGAGTTTTCCTCCAAAGCTTTTGTCTCGGTAGTGGTTCCGTACTCATCGGTACCGCAAATGTATAAGACATTGTATCCTCTCAAACGACAATACCTAGCATACACATCCGCACTCAACACACCTACATTCATCAACAAACCACAATACTACAAAGTTTATGTCTTGGAAAAATTAATGCGTTATCACATTCATATTTTCTATTACAAGGTTTTGAATGAAAAGAAGAGATTAATTAGTCGAAGCATGAGTTAAATTCTCTAATAATAATAGCAAAAGCAGACAACTTTTTGTTTTACAATAAATTGGTAGAGTGATATTACGATATGTATAAGTATAACAACTCAACTTACATCCAATAATGTTACCCAGATGAGGTATGTTGTTGACGTACGGTAACGCACTTGTAATAAGGATGTTTCGTTTTCCTGGAATCGGCACTCTCGCCGCCTTCCGATCGTCGCCGGCGCCGGCGCCGGCTGTAAAATCGCCCATTTGGTCGTTAGGGCTTATACAAGCAATGTGTTACTGATTGTGTTGCGTTATTATTTATATTATTGTTTTATAATACTAACAGGAGTCGTCGTCGACGAAACTGGAGAATTGTTACCACGGCTCGACGAAACTAAGGGGACTCCGTAGAAAAGATTTTTATATAAATAAAGTAGAAACAAATTAGGCATAAACCCCACAAAATTTAGGGCATTTGGCATAAACCCCACAAAATTTAGGGCCCCTAAATTTTATCTAATGGACTTAAGTTTTATATATACGGGCTTAAAAAAATCCTAGTCCAAAGAACTTAAAAATCCCTAATGTGCTCTTTTACCTCTTTACGACTGAATCAGTGAATCACATACACGGATACACCTCCTCATCACTTCACGACTTGAAGATGAATCGGCAGGGATCACGGCTGCACGGCTCCGGCTGCACCACCAGCCACCACTGGTCCACTGACCACGTCCATCACCAGGTTATTTGTTAACCACCACATTTCTGTGATTTATTTCCGAAAATATGGAGAGAAAAAAAAGAGAGAAAATACTTGTGTTTTGATATTAGCAATGAGAAATAAGGCAGATATTTTCCCTGATAAAGTCTCAAACTCCATGATGCTTTTGACTAATTTGCTTAGTTTATTAATATAAATTAATTGTGGGAAAAGATATTTTGTCAAATTCATTTGTTTTGTGATATTTCATATGTGAATGTGTGTGATATGCATTTGTCGACAGAGAGTGTGGAAATTTTGCAAAAATCCTAGTTATGTGTAGTAGTATAAATCATTATTCGTCAGATGTTTAGCCCATGATTTAGTCTAAATACTTTGTATGCTAATAAACTAGGCGTCTAGGCCCCCAAAATTGATCTCGCTTAAGGCCATCAAAAAGCTTGGACCGATACTGTTCATGAATAACCAAAAGACAGGTTTTCTCTACCACCCCTTTTTACAGTGGGAGGGTTTTCGCAATTAAGTCTGGTACACAAGCAAGTTTTGACCAAATTACTCTACTATCATGCAATCCGATATCGTATCTTTTTCATTTTTGTTTACATAACTTCAAATACAAAAGTAGGCAAATCTGTACTTTCTCACCCCCCCTTTTATTTCACAATCAAAATGTAAAACACTTTCACACATCCTAAAGGTTAAGGATTATACAATCTCCATAGCCAAAAGCCATCAGAAAGAAAAGCTTTTGGTGACTCCAGATTTACCAACTTGTGCTTGTCTTGCTTCCTTTATTTCCACCGTACAAACGGAAGAGGCTAAATGCAGATATACCAGAGACAATGACCATGCTTGCACAAACAAAGACTGAGCTTGCTATCCCTTCTCCAACCTGGTTGCAGAATTTCCCATACATATCACATACTTTCATCCATTGAAGCTGTGCCTCTCCAAATTTTGCAAACACAGCTGATTGAGCTGAGGCACCTATTGCAGCCACAATCATGTAAGCCATAAGCTGCAACATTAGGAAATCAAGAAAATATATCATCCATATGATACCAGTGGTGTTATATAATCTAGTGGAGCATAATCTTCATCTAAAGGATATGCAGAGGGAGTTTTTTAATTTTTATTTTTAAGATTGATCAAAAAACGAAAGTGAAACCGATAAGTGAAAAAAAAAAACAAAAAAACAAACAGCTGGGATGGAAGGCGGGGCATACCATGTTGATCAGGCTTAGCTTCTCTCCATCAAACAGCATATGGAGGAGGTATATGCATATTTAGGGTAGGGGGTAATGATATGTTGCAACAGCCAAAAAGTTCAAATGAGGTGGGTGATTGAACATGTAAAGAATTTGGAGGGTGAAAAGTACGTATATGCATTAAAAAAAAAAAAAAGGAGACAATTTCAATTGTTTTTGCATTTTCCCTCCCCTATATAGGATTGAGCCATTTAGTTTGGTACTATGATTTATTTATTTATTATTTTGTCTCTACTGCATTAATACAAGAAACAAAATAATGGGTTACTAATGCATATTTGGGATCCATGAGTAAGAAATTTACATTTAAGGTGATGAATATATATTGGAATTAAAATTAATAACAGTTTGACATGTGGATAGCAGATATCAGAGAAATAAGTTTTACAATAAATGATGACAATGAATACAGAACAGAGTTAGGTGTCCGGCGTAGGATAGGAGCCCTCAGGTTTCACATGGAGAAAAATAATACTCCACTGTAATTCAAATATTATATTATGGAGATAAATATAGGATATAGATTTAGGATTGTTGGTTGCACTTTGTTTCTTGTGATAACTACTGAAGGTTTTCAAACATTAGTATTATTATATGATCTGTGTTGTGTATGAGTATTTAGCAAGGAAGGACCATCTAAATACACCCTAACACCCACCATCCGTCCCCAAAACATCACATTAATCGGTTGGTCGTTTCTAAGAAAAAAAAAAGGTTGGAGGTTTGTCTTAAATAATCATAAGAGAAAAGGTGGCCCTTAGGCCGGTGCCAATAATACCCCAAAATCCTTAATTCTTTAGACTGTCACATCAGTGTCAAATCATTTTTCATTTTCAGGATTTATCTAAGATTTCACCCTAACAATAATACCACCATCCTCACCAAATCTTCAACTTCCCAATGCCACATCATCGTCACATCATTTTCATTTATTTAAAACACAAAATTATTTAAAACAACATTACATTAAATAAATTAAAATTAAACATTACATTTCCTTAAAAAAAATTACATTAATAATAAAAACATTAAAATTAAAAAAAAAAAATACGTCAACGCCCACGATAGTTTTCCTGGAGGTTCCAAATGTGTTTAATTAAAGCATTGCAAAGATCATTGTGGACCCGTCTGTCGCGTATTTCCCATCAGTTTGAAGTGTGGCTGTAACCCTTTCATCCCATGAACGCCAGCCTCTACCCGGGATGTTTTCTGGATCGGCCAAGTAGTCTTCTTCAACATTAGTAATTGTCCGGCCTATGTCTTGGATGATCATGTTATGTAAAATGACACAAGCATATATGATCAGCTTTATTTTGTTGGTGTTGAATGATCGTGCATTTTGTTTAATGATTCCCCAACGGCAGTACCCCGAATGCTCGTTTGACATCCTTTCTTGATGATTCTTGGTATTTTGAAAACTTTATGTTATTTGGTTCCATCAGACATTTAAACGACTTAATGAGTGTCGCCCATTCCGGATAAATATCGCCCGCCAAATAATACCCCTTCATAAATTCTTTCCCATTAATAGTATACGTACACCGGGGAGCGTTCTCATTAAGTAACTCTTGAAACAAATCTATTTCGTTAAGGACGTTGATGTCGTTGTTGAAACCTGCGGGGCCAATGTAAGCTTGCAAAATCCACAAATCATATGAAGCAATCGCTTCGAGCATGATTGTTGGATGTCCTTTATCGCCTCGTGTGTATTGGCCTTGTCGTGCCACGTGACAGTTTCTCCAACCCCAATGCATACAATCAATGCTTCCGAGCATACCCGAAAAACCATGTACCTCGTTATATTTAGCAGTTAAATGGTTGACATCTTGTTGTGTTGGGTTTCTCAAGTACTCGGTGCTATATAGTTGATAAACGCATTTATAGAAGTTGTTTAGACACTCATATGACGTTGATCGCGCCACATGTAAGTATTCATCTAATTGGTAGGCATTGGCGTATAGCGAAAGTACACTTTTGGAAAATATTAAAACCAAGTCGACCACTATAGTCGGTGGATGCTACTTTGAAGAATGCAAAATGGGGAGGTAGAGGTTC
>JAOEHQ010003056.1:0-18603 GCA_025447715.1 Asclepias incarnata
CCCATGTGGGGGTGCGTCACTATATAGTCTTAAAAGTTGAAAAAAGGGGAAGGGGTGTTTGCTTTATTAAGTAGTAAAGATATCAATAATTTGTATTCTAAAAAACAAAAATTACATTAAAATTATACAAATTTCATTTTTTTTTTAAGAACGGCAATATTTTATTAAAACAAATGACACCATCTAGCAAGATACTAGAGGTGAAAATAAATAATACAATCTAGAATATACAAATAACCTATCTAGATCCGTGCCAAGACTTTAATTGTAAAGATCGCAAAAGGGTTAAAAAAAACTTATGCCGATTACAGATAAACCGAGACATAAGAAAACCCCCATCACCGGAGGCCGAGCCACCGGTTTTCACTCCGAGATGTTTTTGTTGCGATCCCATACAAGTCTTGAGAGAAAACAAAGTGATACAAATTTCATTTTTACCGACCTATAGTCAGGGGCGGTACCAAAAAAAATCCAAGGGTGGACAAAATTTTAAAATCCATGGAAAAAAATCTAAGGGTGGGCAAAATTTTAAAAACCCGAAGGAAAATTTAAAAAATCCATGAAAAATTTAAAAATATATGGCAAAATTTAAATTTCAGGGTGGGCATTTGCCCCCTTTGCCCACCCTTTAATACCGCCCTTGCCTATAGTAGTATTAGATAAATCATCGTAGTCCAAATAAACTGAGAGATTGTTAGACGTTGTATGTTGTCGTTGCATCGCACGGGTATAGTGCTAATAACATCGCACGGGTATAATGTTAATAAAGGGTAAAGAAGGGCACCCTGTCACCGGAACCACACTGGATCCCCATCATAACGTTCCCGTAAAATTTTTTATGCTGGTAAAATATCTTCACTTAATACCCACATGATTTGGGCATTCCTAAGGATCGAACCCGCCTTTCTCAACTTCACTTGTGGCCCCAAAGCCTTTTTCAATATCCTGTTTTAGTATATATTCAGATAGATTTGAGTCATTTGACTATTAGAACCTTTTTAACAACATAACTTCAACGAGTAAAACTTGTCATTTTTAACAATTAAAATAAAGGAGACACATATATATGAATAAATTTCCAAGCAAAACTTTTATCTAACATTATTACCTCTAACACGGTTTAAAAATGTTTTATTATTTTAACATTATTAGTTTAATATTTTCATGTTAATATACAGGAGTTAAATTTAGTATATATTAAGATAGTTCTTATTAAATGATACATTAATTTACTATATCAAATTTTTGGATTTGGGCTTCACTGCAAAAAATATAACAATTATCCACGCTTTTAGTTAGCGTGAACAAATTATAAAAGTTTGTCACACTTAGAAGTGTGTAAAATTAATTGAACTAAAAGTTCACACTTTTAAGTGTACAGAAAGAAATAAGTATTATAAACTATAAAAGTCCACACTTAAAAGTGTGTATAAATTTATCCACACTAAAAAGTGTGGAGTTTTAAAATTCCATAATTTTAGGTGCGGACTTTCATATTTAATTTGTCATGCCACTTTTATTCACACTAACTATTAATTTGCCACACATTTAAGTTTGAATATATAATAAAAAATACATATGTGAATATTTAACTTATTTTTTGTAGTGCTTATACCCCTTTGTATACATTACTTTTGGTGTTAATTTGTATTATTTACGAATTAAAAGGGATTGTTTACTTTGATTTTGTTTTTGTTTTTTAATTTTGTTTTTTTTAAATAATATTTGTTGTGTATGTTAATAAAAGTTTATATTGCATACTTCAATTGTTGTAAATGCTTTGACTTATTTTTTTTTATGTGTATCTATGGGTCATAAAAATAATTCTATATTTTTATTTGATTAAGTTAATAAGTTATTTAAACAAATTGTAATCGGAAGAAATCAAGATTTCTGATTGGTTAATACGTGGTTTATACAATCTTCTAATTGAACCTTCTAATTGATTAATGATTACAGTATATATATTCCGTCTACAGGTCATTGGAGATTATTATAGTGTCAAAATGAATAATTCTTAAAAATCATTTGAAAGTACTAGATGTCAATTCTTGTACGACATTTATAATTGTTGAGTGTACATATTACATTTACATATCATATGTTGATTGAATCATGCTATCATGGTAAGATCATGCCAATGTTGAAATTCTAGTATTAAAAATTGATAAGTTCTGTAATGGAAAGAAACTGGAAGTTAACGTATATGATTGCACATGGTTCAGTTGACCCTGGTGATCAATTATCGAATAATCTTCATGTGGGCATACATCATGTTTCAAACTTATTTATATTTTGGATTTTGCTAATAACAACCCTAAAGACAGGCAATAATTCATTATAACATGCATAAAAAAATGATACCTTACATATATATGTTTTGAAATTTATCATCTCTATATTACATTTCGCAACATATTCTTTGACACGGATTTAGGTTGTAATTTCTTTATTGTCATGCATGATTCCTAGGTTGCTAGATATATGAATTAGTTACTACATATCGTTAATTAGATGTTTTCATTTTGATTCTTGTAAGTAAATGGGAACGTCACGAATGAGCTTAAAAGTGTGATGAGTTACAAAGTTTGCTATGAATGGTGTCGAAAGAAAGACAAATGTTTTAGGTCATAAATAATATATGTTAGGTTTCAAATAGAGATTGCAATTACGTTAGAGGTGTTAGAGTATACATGGTCGCTAATGTAATATAACATCTTGATCATTTGACCTTGTGAGTATTGGTTAGTGTATAAGACGCTAATATCTATTACACACACGCGCATATATGAATGTTTCCGTGAAAGGTTTCTTAAAATGTGAAGAACACAAAGTTTTTTAAACTGCATCACAGTACAATTTAAGTTGCATCACAATATAAAATTAAGTTGCATCATATTACAACTTAAGTTGCATCACGGTATACCTTAAGCTGCATTTTTGTGTTGCAGCTTAAGTTGTACTGTGATGTACCTTACTCAACACTTCGCTCTAAAATAATAAAAATAAAGTGTGAATTAGCATGGGTGTATTCAGGTTGACGACCCAACTTTGGGCGAAGGGTTTGGAACCGTTTGGGGGGTGCGTACGGGATTTAAAGCATAATATGGATGCGTTTTAAAAAACTTCATATTCTTCTCATTATAAAAAAATTTCTCATTTGAACGCACACCTATATATATACTAGTCTTAGACATGTGTGAACAAAAACAGTGTATGATAACAATTGATAACTGTTGGGATGGAGAACTTAAATAACGTACGAGTAAAGGAGCTAAAAAGTGATAATGGCATTGAATTTCGAAACGGCACGCTGGAAGATTTCTGTGCTGAACATGGAATTTCTCAGCAGAACATAATGGTGTCGTATAAAGAAAGAATCGAACGTTGGTAGAAGCAGCTAGAACCATGTTGAACGGAGCACGTTCTCCAAGCCAATTTTGGGCTGAGGTAGTAAGCACCGCCTGTTTTACTCAAAATCGTACCATCATCAACAAGAGACATGGCAAGACAGAATATCACGTGCTTAGGGCTAGAGAACCAAACGTAAAATTCTTCCATGTGTTTGGATGCCCAGTCTTCATTCTCAACAACATTGATCAGCTAGGGAAGTTTGACGCAAAAGCTGACGATAGTTTCTTTGTTGGATATTCCACATTTAGCAAAGCATTCAGAATCTTCAATATCAGAAGACAAACAATCAAAAAATCATACCATGTAACATTCGATGAAAGCGTTGAAGCTCTCAAATGCATGTCTCAGAATGGAGATAATGTAAACTTCTGAGAAATCTTCATGTATCCGCCCGACATCTTCGTTGCTAACATACTGCCCACTATATCAGTTCCTCATCTCCTGCTGACAGTGTTCTATAATACATTCCACCATACACATCCACACTATTCTCTCCACCATTCATTCATTCATCATCATCAATTGCTCATACTCCAACTGCCCCCGCTGCAGGATCACCACAACCCTCACCTACTGGAACTGACCCAACATTCTCTACCACCACATCATCTGAAGATCCACCCACCGACAACTCTATCGATGTTTCGTCAACAGAAGATAATGAGTCCATAAACTTTACATCAAAGGACATCCAACCCAGCAATTCTCATGCTGAGTCCTCATCCATCAATCACTCAAATATTATTCGCATTCATAATTTTTTCATCGAGCTTCTACCAATCCATCCAGAGACATCTTCCTCAGATCATGGATTGATCAGCGCTTCATCAAGCTCCCTGACACTTTCCGCTAACACTCCCAAACCACAAGAAAGATGGACAAGGGATCAAGACATCCTCTTAGTCACTGAGAATTCAAAAGAGGATACCAAGACCAAAGCCTCGTCAAACACATGTCTCTATGTAAACTTTCTTTCAGTTGTTAAACCCAAAAATATTGCTGACCCATTGATCGATCCCAGTTAGGTTAATGCAATGCAAGAATAACTGAATCAAATTGAAAGAAAAAAAGTATGGACACTGGTTCCTCCGCTAAATAACAAAGCAATTATTGAAACCAAATGGGTTTATAGAAACAAGAACGATTAAAACGGAACAGTTGTAAGAAACAAAGCTCGCTTAATTGATCAAGGATATTGTCAGCAATAGGAAATTGATTTTGATGAATCATGTGCTCTAGTGGAAGCAATTTGTAACAACCGTCACCTGAGCATTCTCTCCGGTGTACTTTTCTTATTGACTTTTGTTTGTACTTGATCATGTACGTGTCGACTAGTCGTATTTAGTCAAATTTAGCGCGTGTACGTTTATTTTTATATGAGATTAAGCATTAATAAAGTGAGATTGGACGTTTGCTCGAGTTCTTGTACGTTTAGAGTTTAAAGAATTGTGTCGACGGTTCGAGAACGAAAGGATTACTAGTTGTGTAAAACCCCAACAAGGCGGAACTATGGGATGTCGAGAAAAACACAACATGACATGGAAAGTACATAGAGATTTCTATGTGAATTAAAAACACACATCGAAAGGCATCACATATCACATAAAAAGTAAGATCATTACAATAATTCAAAGTTTCAATGCAACTAGTAAAAACGTAAACACGAATGTTCATCCCACGACATGGGAACATACGAGTCATAGACCACGTGTAAGATAGTCAATCAAGGAAGCGCTAACAAATGTGCATATCCTTGAACCTAGCTAACAAAAGATGCGCAGCTCCCTTGATTCTAGTCCAGCTCTAGCAGTCTTCAAGCCTGGTTCCTCTGATTCACTGGATTACCTGAAAAGTGTACTGGAGTTTGTCAACACAAGGCTGGTGAGTTCATAGGTTTAAGTAAAACGAAACAATTTGTGTCGATATATCCGAAGATATTGTACAACATAAGTAGAGCTATAGAGATTACTTACAGTAAGCAACACACACAGAATAGCGCAACTGTCTCACATACAATCTGAACACTTAAAAAAAAACATAGCAATAGTCTATACAAAAACAAACATACTAACAATCCCAGCCCTAAACAGGACATACCAATTGAACACAGGTCCTAAACAAGACGTACAAATTGAACACCGGTCCTAACCAGGATGTACAGGCTGAACATCAGTCCTAACAAGGACGTACAGGCTGAACACCGGTCCTAAACACGACGTACAGACTAAACACACAGAATAGAAGTGCCGAGAGAATCATCCCGTGTGGCACTTACCAAAGTAATAATATACTACAACATATACTGTACTATAAAACCATCGACACGGTTTGAATACACTTTCTACCCCTGAATACACTGGAAAACGGGGCTACAAAACTCACCTGCTGGTCGATAAGTAACATGAATCTCACTGAACTGCTGTATCAACGTCCTCGCGATTCGAAATCCTATTATATGCGTAATACGATAAACAAAATGTTCGATAGTTAGTTCCCGAGATAACTATCACCCTGGTCTATTAAAAATGCCATTTAACTTCTCTTGTTACTTGTTTAATCTTGGTTAAAGTCGCCTTAACTATCACCAATATTTACATATTGTATTTACTTGTTCAAAAGCTTCATTTTATAATGTTGGTTTGATAATTGGGCCTAATGAGCCAAAACAGTTTCTCAATAATTCATTTGGACCTATTCGGCCAAACATGTTCATTATTTGTATAAATAGGCCAAATGAGCCATGTGTGTTCGATTTTCACTCGAATGGCCCTATTGGGCCTTAAACATTGTTTGTTGTCCTAAACGAAAGATTGAGAAACTGTTTGAGCCCATTAGGCCCAATTATTAGACGAACACTATAAATGAAGCTTTTAAACTTATACGTATGTATGGATAATGTTTGTATAAGGTATGTAGGTATGTATTATGTATGTATATGTGTGTATGATTTTATGAATAATGTTTGTATAAGGTATTTAGGTACGTATTCTGTATGTATATGTATGTATGGATAATGTTTGTATAAGATATGTATGTATGTATTACTATTTATTATATTTATTATTTACTATTTATTATATTGTTTATTATCTATTATATTTAATATTTAATATTTATTCTATTGTTTAATATTTATTATTTATTATATAAATTAAATAAACATATTTACTTACAATATTATTAAAAAATAATTAAACATATTATTTTATCGTTTAATATTTATTATTTAATATTTATTATATTGTTTAATGTTTTTTATTTAATATTTATTATATTGTTTAATATTTATTATTTAATATTTAATATTTATTATGTTGTTTAATATATGTTATTTAATATATATATATTGTTTAATATTTATTATTTAACATTTAATATTTATTATATTGTTTAATATTTGTTATTTAATATTTAATATTTAATATGTTTAATATTTATTACTTAATATTTAATATTTATTATGTTGTTTAATATTTGTAATTAATATATTTATATTGTTTAATATTTATTATTTTACATTTAATATTTATTATTTATTATATAAATTAAATATTTATTATTTAATATTATTATATCATTTATTATTTATTATTTAATATTTATTATTTAATATTTACTATATTTATTAATATTTATTATTTAATTCATATTATTTAATATTTATTTAATTTTTGTACTAAAAATTTAATTTTTATTGAAATTATAATAAATAATTATTTTTTTCTATAATTTTAGATAAGTATTAATTAAAATAATTGTTAAATAATATTAAAATATGTGGAGGGAAAGTTAAATAATAGGAGGGAAATTGAAAAAATAAAATTCTTTGTTGCGACGAAAAATTTCGTCGCAAAAAACATGACTGGAAAATTTTTCGCATCGGTGGGAAAAAGATTTTGTCGTAATAAAGATTTTATTTATAAAAAAGTTAAATTATTTTTCATTTTTGCGATGAAATATTTCGTTGCAAAAAAGAAATTTTGTCGCAAGGCATATAGTTTGACTGCGAAAGTCAAAAAGCATACTTTTTTTGTCGTTTAGCGGCCTTTTTTGCGACGAAATGTTTTCGTCGCAAAAAACCAGATTTCTTGTAGTGATTATCCATTAAATTTTTTTTATCTTGTATTGTGCTTTAAACTGTTTTGTTTATCATTATTTCACAAAATGGGGACCAACAAAACTAATTGATTGACTAATATGTATTATTGAAGATTTTCCATACGTTTAAAACACTGTGTATTATATATCAATCCTTAATGTCATGAGACATCTATTTTATATTTTTATTTATTACAATTATTAGGGTTGAATTTATATGTAACTTTCATAATTTTTGCATACTTGTATTCCATCAATATTAATATCATATATTGCTTATAGTAACTTTTGTTTACCTTCTTTCGTCAAGCGAACTGAAACATAGACAACAACAACTTTGCCCCGTTCCCCACATTTCATCCAGAGGTCTTTAACTGTAATCAGGCATGGAAATTTGGTGATGAACACCGATACAACGTCTTTATGTAGATTATTGACAATTAGGGTTGAAGGTTTTGGAACTCCCCTCTTGCGTTTCTTCATATTTTTCTTGCCACAATCTATCTTCTCGGCGAATGAAGGTCCATTCATCGTTATTTTTCAATTTGACGTCATCATCTTTATCATTTTCATCATCTTCATGAACATCTTTAGCGATAGCGCTGCTAGGTCTGTTCATCCGCTTTGTTTTTGGTTTGTCCTCTGAACACATGTGTGCGAGTATAATATAATATATATAATTAATTAAATAAAATAAAACTGTTGATGTGAAATGGTTTTTGAGTGTGCATTTTGTTTGGAATAATACTATTTCTTAAACAATAATACTATTTCTTATTGTTGATAGAATGGTTATGGGTACACGGCTAATTAAAAGATGTTTTGGATCACCTTTGTCATAAAGCGTTCCAATTTTTCCCCATATGTACAAAAAGTTTTTTCTTTTGTTTTTTTAAAATTTTATAGTTCATTAAACTTCCAACATGGTTTCGATTAATTTTATGACAAAATATGTTATAGTACTTTAAAATGCAACATTATCTTTTATCTTAGGGATTAGTACTTTAAAATGCAAGAAACTTTACACGTTTTGTCATAGTGAGTATCCAACTTTAATTTTGTGCATTGTATGTAAGTAACTTGTTATTTTGATCAAATCATGTAACATTTTTACTTGCACCAATCAAACTAGTTTACATAAGTGATGACAACTGATGGTCAAAACTTGAAAGTGATAATTTAACTTACATAAGGTAAGCATCTAGTGATGGTGGATCAATCATCTGTAGTTGGTGGTGGTTGTGGATCAACCATCTGCGGTGGCGATCCAGAATCAACCCTATGCGGTGGTGGTGGTGGAATGAAAGAGGTATATTTTTCAGATCTAGAATTGGAGAGGGAGAGGGGGAGAGAAGAGGGGTATATTTTTATGTTTGTGGGACTTTTTGAGTATTGTAGACATAATAAACACAGTTTGAGTAGGACTTTTTAGCAATACACCCTCAAACCTGCAGTTATAAGTATCTCCTATCCACAAACTTTTCAACATTTTTAAACCATCAAAACATCAATATAACTCCCAATTTCCTAGCCACTATTTTTGCAATTTCTACCAGCAATTAACAACCAATCCTCCAACCAAATATTCACCCAGTTACTCAAAGTGAAAATAACCCAGTCCAAAACCAGTAACTTAATCAGTTTAAACCATGAACATCCAAGACTCAAATAAAATCAAGAAAAGAAACCAAAAAGACACAGACTGAAATTTGACTGACCAAGATCTGGTACTACATCTGCTCCAGAATCTAATTAACCACAGTATACTAAGACAGATATAAATCCTGATAGAACAAATCCCAAGGATTATCAGACCACTCAAAAGAACAGTACATGAACATAAGAACCCATGAGGGGTTAAAATCTGACCAAACAAAGACAAATATCCACCTTTTAACTCCAGAAAATACCCAGGAAGTGCATATCCC
The DNA here is from genome assembly GCA_025447715.1 of Asclepias incarnata. Lineage (NCBI taxonomy): Eukaryota > Viridiplantae > Streptophyta > Magnoliopsida > Gentianales > Apocynaceae > Asclepias > Asclepias incarnata. Next base: position 9,441 of record JAOEHQ010003056.1, read on the forward strand.
ATGCATACTAATAACCTTACTCACCACTAATGGTATGCCAGCTTGGAAACAAATGACGTATTTTGACTCAGACACACACATGCCCTCTGAAATGAAAGGGCACAAAATATTAAAAGCATAAGCTATCCACCATCTACAAAAGCTATGCAGAATGAAAATAACAAGATTATCCACAGCTGTACTAACTTTAATCTCCCCCTTGTTACCCCATTCCTATTTTGACAAAAACAATGGACTAAAAAAACCATATACAAAAACAGGACTAAATCCCAACAGAATACTAAAGTAAAGCAAAAATACAAACCAAATCAATCTTGTTCTGCATCTTCCCAGACCTGAAAGTAGAAAGCAACAGTTAAAAGTAAATCAGTAAATTTTTGAGCCCAAAGGAGAATCAATCCCATTGGGTAACCATACCAAAAGAAAGTACAAAAATGGAACAGACAAAGTGACCCACCTATGACGAATACCCCCTTATACCTCCAGGAATACCACAGGAGTTGCATATCCCAATTAGACAGTAAATATAGTCTTTGTGTGTGTGTTAAAGTGTGTGTTTAGTGTGTGTGTGATATATTAGACGGTAAATATATTAGAGGGTCTAGAATGAAAATTGTTTGTCTATTTAATCTCTTTGTATTCTTTGTATTTCACAACAACAATAATACAAATCATTTATCAAGATTAATTTGGTATCAGAGCCATTCCCTCTTCCTGACTGTTCTGACTTTTCAATTTCTTTTTCTGGTAATCACAACAGCCCCTTTATGATCATCAATGGCCATCACAGCCTTCACCACAGTGGAGAAAACAAATCACAACTCCCAAAAATTCGGATTCACTCTAAGCCCTACCAATTATGGATATTGGAAAACAATGAACCAACCCTTCTTAATCACCAATGGTCTCTTTGGCTACATTGATGGATCTATTCCCTGTCCATCCAAAACCATTACAGTCCCTTCATCATCTTCTGATAAAGAAGCACCGCCGGCTATTGAGGTTTCAAATCCTGAATATCTGGCTTGGATCTCAAATGATGCTCATGTCCGGATGCTGTTACTTTCTACAATTTCTGAATCATCATTCAAGCACGCTCCCTAAAGAACTTTTTCGTTTCGGGTAAGCTCCTCAAAGAAATCAATCACACTATCATTTCCCTACTGCCAAAGGTTACCTCACCTTCTCATGTTACTGATTTTAGACCCATTGCTCTTTGTAATGTTGTCTTTAAGTGTGTCACCAAATTAATTGCTAACCGTCTAAAGGATCACTTGGCTGACTTAGTGAGCATAAATCAGTCGGCTTTTGTTCCTGGTAGGAGTATTACTGACAATATCTTGTTAACGCAAGAATTGATGCACAACTATCATTTAGATAGAGGCCCTCCTCGTTGTGCCTTTAAAGTGGACATCCAAAAAGCATATGATACGGTGGATTGGAACTTTGTAAGGCTGATTTTGATGAATTTTGGCTTCCCTAATCAAATGATAGCGTGGATTATGGAGTGTGTGGCAACAACTTCATTTTCAGTTTGCATAAATGGAATGCTACACGGGTTTTTCAAAGGAAAGCGAGGCTTATGTCAAGGTGATCCTCTCTCTCCCTATCTATTTACTCTTGTTATGGAGGTCTTGTCGTTATCACTGAAGCGCAGAATACGTGAATCAAATGCTTTCCGCTACCATAAACAGTGTAATGATTTGAAGATCACAAATGTTTGTTTTGCGGATGATTTATTTATCTTCTTGCAAGGGGATGCTAACTCAGCAAAAATTGTTTGGGATTCTTTGGAAGAGTTCAAAGATGTATCAGGTTTGGCTACTAGTATCCCGAAGAGTACGGCTTATTTTTGCAATATTTTGAACCATGTTAAGCTCTCTATTCTTAATATTTTACCTTTCGAGGAAGGTAAGTTACCGGTGAAGTACCTTGGGGTTCCGTTAGTTTCATCTAGATTGGTTTACAGAGATTGCAAAGAGTTACTGGAGAAAATCCATAATTGAGTCAACAATTGGAAAAGTAAATTCCTCTCTTTTGCGGGCCGTCTTCAGCTAATACAATCCGTGTTAGCTTCGATCCATGTGTATTGGTCGTCTGTTTTTATCTTACCCACTAGAATAACAAATGAGATAGAACAGATGATGCGGGGATTCTTATGGAGTCAAGGTGTGTTAGGTAAAGGGAAGGCGAAGGTGGCATGGGATGTTGTTTGTCTCCCGAAGAAAGAAGGTGGGCTGGGAATCCGTAGACTTCATGTTTCAAATACTGTTCTGATGGCTGCACACATTTGGAAACTACTCATCTCCAAAGACTCGCTTTGGGTAAAGTGGGTTCATACACATAGATTAAAAGGTAGGAGTTTCTGGGAAATCCCACTGCGTGGAAATGTTTCCTGGAGCTGGCGAAAACTTCTACAAATCAGGCCTCTTATTCGAAAACATTTTTGGCATGACGTGGGAAATGGAAGCAATACGTCTGCGTGGTATGATACATGGGCTGATTTCTGCCCGATCATTGATTTTGTTTCTCATAGGATGATCCGAGATGCAGGTTTTGGTTTGGAGGAAAGTGTGGCGGATATTGTAGAAAATGGAGCATGGAAGCTGCCATCCAACTGGTCTCAGCAAATTTTAGGTATTAATGCTCCTATTTTGCAGCCCACCTCAACTGATGCTTTAAAATGGCGAAACAATGCTGGAAAGTTGGATGTTTTCAAGGTTTCTATGGCTTGGGAAGATGTGCGGGATCATGCTCCAACAGTCGAATGGTATAATATAGTATGGTTTCAACATTGCATTCCAAAGCATTCGTTTTTGTTGTGGTTGGTGATCAAACGGAAGCTGAAGACGCAAGATGTTCTAAATCAGTGGGATACTCAGCATAACTCTACGTTACCGGGTTCTTGTGTTTTCTGCAATATGCAACCTGATTCCCACGCTCACCTCTTTTTTGAATGTTCTTATGCATTGAAGGTTTGGAATGAGGTTAATACTGTTGCGGGACTGAATGCCAAGCTGGGTAAGTGGGACGATATTGTCCAACACCTGCTGCCTATCGCAACAAAAAATTCGGTTTCTAGTGTTGTCTCAAAACTGCTGCTAGCCGGCTCGGTTTATATGATTTGGGGGGAAAGAAATGCAAGGCTTTTTAAACATCAGAAGCAGTCGGAGCTTCAGCTAGCCAACCAAATAATAGCTACCATAAGACTCAAACTGATGACGGTTCGTTTGAAGAAAAACAAGAGGACTGAAGAGATCTTAGCTCGTTGGAAGTTACCATCATCTTTGCTTATTGCATTGTAGTGTTTTTACTCGTCTTGTGTCTAGTTTGAACACGTGATTTGCAATGCTTTTTTGACTGTTTTAACTAGATATGTAAGTGGGAGTGACATGTCACTCGCCTAGATTAGTTGGTCGTTGCTTTCGTGCATGTATGTGTAATAGTCGATATGACACACTGTTATATCGCCTGAACTTTATTGTTTTTGGGCATAATATATACTAACCGGGGTACATTTCATACCCTTTTACCCCAAAAAAAAGAAGGTAATACTTCTTGTGAACTATGGCTTTCGTTGGAGTGTGCCTATGCACCACATACATCTTCACGAGAGTATACACTAAAAACACAACTGCTTAAAATCGAGATGCAACCAGAAGAAACACATGCTGCCTACCTTACACGTGCACAAGAATATTCGGATGCCTTAGCAAGTATTGGTGAGCCTATGAAAGAAAAAGACATCGTTATGCTGGTTATTTCAGGACTTAGAGAAGAATACAATCCTCTAAAGTCCACCTTAATCTCTAGACATCCTCCTGTTGCATTTCTGGAACTAGAAGGTTTACTTGCCGATTGTGACTACATGATGAAGAAGGTTGTTCCACCTGTTCCTGCTGCCCAGGCCTTCACGGCCACCAACAGCCGTGATTCCAGATCTTCTACTGGTTTACAACTCCCAGCAGAAACCATTCAATCACTTCAACAACTTATGACACAGTTGGGGTTTACTGTTCAACCCGCACAACAGTCTAATCAGGCGTTTTATACCACTCGTGGACCACAGAGTCGTGACCGTGGCTCCTCCAATCGTCGTGGTCGTGGAAACTACAATAACAATCAATCTTACAACAGCAACAATCACAATAATCGAAACCCCGGCTCTGATACCAAATTAATCTTGGTAAATGATTTGTATTATTGTTGTTGTGAAATACAGAGAATGCAAAGAGATTAAATAAACAAACAATTTTCATTCTAGACCCTCTAATATATTTACTGTCTAATATTACGCGCCTTTTAACAAAGTCAATGCTAAAAAACTATAGCCATAAGCTACATCCCATGAGCAGCTTTTTTTACATCTTAAAAAGTCAATAAGCATAAGCTTGTTTAAATAATTAATATACTTTTTAGTTTTTACAAAAATTCAATAAGCTAATAAACTATCCTAATAAGCTAACCCAAACAATCCGTATATTAGAAGAAAAGCTAAATCCTTTTGCTTCATTTTCATAATACTTGTTTTTGTATGGTATGGTATTTTTTTTATTTATTTTTGAACGGTACCTATTAATGTAAAAAAGAACAAGCATCAACTGAACCAGAAGGTCATAAAAAACAAAAGTTATATAGATATACAACAAACACACAACCTAGGTAATGGTATCTAGCTTATCTCTCCTAATAATTTTTCGGCTCATCTCATTATATGCTTGTAAAGCTTTCCTGAAAGGATAAAGTAAAAACATAGATTAAAAAATATATATATATAACATTGTTCTAATTTTATCATCCAAACAAATATAACATATATTGTTCTATTGGTTTACAGGCCAATAGAAATTCTGTACCTGTTTACAGCCCGGTCTTGCAGTACCTGTTTCAACCTTATCTATGTTTTCTATTGGTTGATCATCTTTAATGAACATGCAATCTTTCTATGTGTTAATTTATACTGCTTAATGAACATGCAACCCTTGTATGTTTTTTCAAAGCCATTGCCACGTACACTTACAGGCTACAAATAAAAATCTTCAAACGTACGTATTCGATTTCTTCAACACATTATATATATAGAGACACCATATGACTACATTGATCATAATTAAGGACGTACCGACCTGTCAAACGAAATTGTACATCAACCTTGATTACGATTTACCGTTTCCCAAAACAACGTATTTGTAATTCTTAATGCATAAACATTAACCCATAACCCATCAGCAAGCTAGATGAAAGGTTCAGGAAAGAAACCTTGCCCGACCCATCATTATTCCGCGACAACTACAAGATTCTAATACCCGTATTATATATGTAGTCATAATATACTACAAAGAATAGAGCCACTCTAAGCTTAAACAATTATAGTTTAAATACCTAACTCAAACCGTTATAGTTATTTGTTCACCTATAAGAGAGAAACTCAGCTTAGAGCCGAAATCTTTCAATAATATATTGATAGTTAATGCAGATTGTCTACTTCAGTTCGATCCAGGTTTAGATTTTTCTTTTGGATCAAGACGGATTATATGGAACATGATCATATATAGACACTCACGAGCTCACGTATAACTTTATATTTGATGCTTTTGGCCAATTAATATAATCTTAATTACATTTTTACAAATTAGTGTATTAAGATTGATGAAGGTACATACAATGTACCTGATGAACACAAGACAACTGAGATTGACAAAGATATATCAAAAGTGAACTCTTGCAATATCCAAAAATGCAGCTCAAAGATGAAGCATATACTAGCAAAAAGTCTTATGCAATGCAACATGATGTAATGTAGTTTTGGTCTAAAAGTGCCAACATGTATAAGTTAAAGGATCAAAGTTGTATCATTGTAAAAGTTTGTAACAGAATGTCGTTAGACATCCTTAACCGTTTACCCCTTTTACCTATACTTTTTTCTGTCACGTCAACATCACATTCTCACCTCTTTCACCTTCTTTTTTCCCCCATTAACCATTCACCTACCATTTGGACTCTACTTTTATTTAATTAAAAAAACAATACATTTTAGTAAAAATTAACATATTTTATTAATATTTAAAATAAAAATACATTAAATTAAAAGCCGTTACATTAATTAAAAAAAAAGACATAAAAAAAAAGAACATGCTAATATAAATAAAATAATAAAGAAAAGGACAAATAAATCCCATATAGTCTACAAATAAGAACAAATAAATCCCTGATAAGCCAAACCAAATTAAACACTGCAAAACCAATATTGTAACAAGGATGGTGATAAACCCACAATAATTTTTATTCATCAACAACAATACCTGCATCAAACAGTTGTACAGTACAACCATATAATGCAATTATTGTTGTGAATGGATAAAAAGAGTTGAGTTTATCACCTCCCTTGTAACAAGAATCTTGCTTTTTTGAATGGAAAATAATCACCATAGAAAACAAACAATACCAAAAAAAAAAAAAAATTAAAAATTTAAAAAGATGAAAAGGAAACACGATGATTTCAATATGGGTGGTGATCTTCGTACCACAAAAATTGATCGATTTACCACGACTGTGCATTAAACACTTGTACATTATGCTATATAATTTGTCAGCGACCGTCATTTACCTATTGTCTTCATTGGCAATCTGGCATGAGTTAACAGTTCACTGGCCCACATCATCCTTTTCACCGAGGTTGTTTATCAACTGTAGACCGTCAGGAGTGAGGGTTCCTGATAGAAACTTTGATGAGGGTATCTTCTGACATGTGGCAGCCATGTCAGCAAAGGGAACGCCCTTTATTTTTTCTGGAGTGAGGGCTCCTGATGGAAGACCCATTTTTTAATTTTGTATTTATTTTGTTTTGACTTTTTTTTACTTTAGTAAAAAATAAAATTATATTAATATATAAAAACTTAATAAAACTTAATAAAACTAAATAAAACATAATTTCATTACATAACTAAATAAAAGACATTACAAAATAAGTAAAAAAACACACCATACCAAAAAAAAACCCTTACATAATACTAAAAAATAAAAAACACCAAACTAATTATCTTCGTCACTAATGTATTCGCCGAGGTCTACGAGCTTATCGTCATCGGGCTGAATGTCATGTGGTGTGTTCAACCATATTTGGTCAACCAAATCCGTCGTTAGCATGTTGTGTGTTTCTCGGCTTTTTACCGCATGAAGATTTTGAAGTCGTTGTTCCATTGGAGTTTGTTGAGTCCAATAAGTCAATAAGTCGATTCTAGAGTAGGGTCTTCCAGGTTGTAGTCTTAACAATTAGCCTTGTCTTCGTTCTCCAAAATCATGTTATGTAAAATGATACAAGCATATAACACGTCTTGCATTCTCTCTTTGTCCCAATATCGTGTCGGATAACTAATAACTTTCCATCGCTTTTTTAAAACACCAAATGTCCTCTCGATACCCTTTCGTGCCGACTCTTGCTTTTTCTTAAAATGTTTACTCTTACCATCAACCGGGTCGGTAAAAGTCTTCACGAACGTTGCATATTTTGGATAGATGTCATCGCCCAAATAGTAGCCCCTTGCATAAAAGTTTCTGTTTGCATAAAACGAAGCTACAAGTAAATAATAAGTACAAAATAAACATATAAGTAAAAAATAAGCATATAAATATACTATTAACATATAAGTAAAAAATAAACATATAAATAAAAAATATACCTGTGGGCGCCAAACCCGATATAATTTCTTCAAGAACAGGCGATGATTCGATTATGTTGATGTCGTCATGCGACCCCTGCAGTCCAAAATATGCATTTCGAATCCATAAATCATACGACGTAACCGCCTGAAGTATCAATGACGGTCTACCTACATGACCGCTTGTGTGAGTATCTCGCCACGCCGTGGGACACATCTCCCACGACAAATGCATGCAATCGATACTACCAATCATAACGGAAAAACCATGAACTTGTTCATGCACATCGTATATACGTTGGAGATCACTCCAAGTTGGTCTTCGTAGGTAGATAGATCCATACAATTCAACTATAACTAAAAAAATATATATAAACGTAACTACTAAATAACATATATCTAAAAATAACATATATCTAAAAATATATAAACTAAACTAACAATTAACATATATCTACTTTGCCATAAATTAATTTTTTATAGAAGTACCTCTACAAAAATGGGCGCATGCCTCCCGTGCGGACCTCTCCGCCATTTGCAAGTACTCGTCAAGTAAGTCAATCGTCACGCCGTATGCTAGTTGTCGAATTGCGGCCGTACACTTTTGTAGCGCGGTGAAACCTAGCTTCGCGGAGGCTTATATCTTTGTTGAAAATATGTATACCCAGTCTCCAAGTCACTGCATATCATCAAAAACAAACCCTTATGCATACGAAAGCATCGCCTAAATTGTATCGGGTTGTAAGTCGGTTTGTCCGCAAAGTAGTCACGCATCAACCGCTCTTGTGCCTTAACACGACGACGTACAAGTACTACCCGTCTTCTAAATTGCGATCCGACATTCTCATCGTCCTCCTCTTTCGCGACTCGCCTCACTAGATCAACGGATAAAGCAACTGCACTCTCAACGACGTCATCGTAATCTTCCGATCCCCTAGAATTGAATGAGGATGTTGATGACGAAAAATCGATGGGATCCATGTAGTATGTGTGTGGTGAATTTGTGGTGAAAGTTGTATGGGTTTATATATAGTATGCATTGTATACATTTCATTTTCAAGCCAATGAAATATAAAAATTCCCAAATGTTTCTCTCATTTTGTAAAAAAAGATTATAACCAAAGAGTAGTAAGTATACATGTACAAATATGTATGTCTGGTTTTTTAAGCATCTAGCTTGTTCTCAAGAGACATACTTGCAATAAACAACATCGACTTTTACATTTGACTAAAAATTCAGTATTTGGTTTTATTTTTCTATAACTTTGCATTAAGCAAAAAAAAAAAAGAAGGCAGGTAAAGAGCACGTGGCCAATATTGTGAGTAGAAAAGGAGCGGTAATGTCACCAATGATACAAACCAAACCACATGGCCAATATTGGCTACCATATGCCATATAATTATGATCATATATATATTTCCATGTTATTATAACTAATAAGCACTACTCATCACTTTTCAAAAGTTAGGAGTTCGCCCCCAAAGTTTTATTCCCTAATTATAAC
>JAOEHQ010003067.1:0-18602 GCA_025447715.1 Asclepias incarnata
TTTTTGGACCTACTCGTAGCCCAAATGTGCGACTGAGCAATAATGTCATCAAATAGATAATCTGGCTTGAGACGACCCGGCGAAAAAACCATGACATTGCGATGCTTCCAAATCACCCAAATAGCACTACAAAAAATCGCCTCAATGCATGTCCCTCACTACTAGACTACCATTGATAGGAAAATAGATTATGTTAAGGAATCAAGTTGTGAACTTTCTTGTGATTTAGGATTTGGGTATTGTGTTAAAGTGGCTGGGGGTTTGGGAATCATTTAGTGGAGATCCAAGTTCTAGCTCGGTTGGTTCCGGAGTTGGGTACTTTGCAAATATGGTCATGTTTTCCATATAGGTGGAAACTCTCTTTAATCGGTTTTAAGTTAGTCTGAACATTGTCTTCTGCATAACGTACTTGGGGCAGGGTATGTTCCCGGTCAGCGTTGATGGTTATCAATTAAATAAATGTAAAAGATGAGTAAGTTCTACTAAATTTGACAGGGAATGAGAAAAATTGAAATCTTACAAAGATTTTGAGGGAAATTCATTAACTTCGGAAATTTTTATACTACATATGGTCTCAATTATGATATGTTCCATTTTTATTTGGTTTCTGCTGTTTGATACTTGGTGTTTGTAGAACGATTGATCAGTGTAATGACTAATGACTATAGATAATGATCACTATATACCAGGTTCTTCAAAACGAATTCTAGCATTTAACAGAGAAAATGTTTAAGACGAATATCATTAACTAGTCTTTAGAGATGGCAAATTCGACTTATTTACATATGAATGGGTTGAATTGGTCCATGGTTTATCTGTTACGGGTCAAACAGATAAAAGGTTAGCTTAGAAGGAAACAGGTCATATACAAAAAAGTGGGCAAAATTGTTTTGGGTCAACCCAACCCAACCCAACCTCACCTGTTTCGACATGTACAAAAAGAACATTGTTTGAACCAAACCCGTTACTGAACCCGGCTGTATTGCCCCCCCTCTTTCTCTTCTTGACGACTCTTTTATACTTTATTACTGATTAGCTTCAAGGATCAAGAAAATCCAAAGATGCTGAATATGATTATTCTTTACTAAAATTTATGCAGTACTTCAATTATATGGGTATGCTTGCTGTTGAGGGCACGTACGATAAAATGGAAGCTCTTTTAGGCCAAAACATTCACCCCGTTGATATTTTGTTAATGATGGCTTCCGGGGAAGGTGACAAACCCAAAATAGAGGAGTTGTTGAAAGCTGGAGCCAAGTATGATGTCAAAGATGCAAATGGAAAAACAGCACTTGATAAGGCAGCAAACGATGAAATCAAGGACTTCATTTTAAGCTACAACGTCCGAAAGGTGTGATCTGATCTAGTTCCGAAAGATTGTTGTTAAGTTCTTGTTCCTTGTCAGATTAGATTTAAAAAATGTAGTATAACTGTATTTTCTGAGATTTGGCTTCCATTATTATTGATTTGACTTTGAGCCATATGTATGTTAATTAATTGGGAATGTAAGTTTTGGGTGCAGAAATGAGAATGTAATTGGTTTGTTAATTGTCTGATGTTGGTTTTGTAAGCTTTTAATCATGTTGTGGTAATATGTTTTAGCCTTTTATTTTTCACTGGTTGTCATGTCATCTAACCAAATTTAATAACTAGTGTAGTATTAAGCTTTTCAATATTGTTCCTTTTAAATCACTAAATTTTATACTTACATATTGCTGTTATGGATCAATACTGTCATACAGTTTTGCGACCAAAGGGTCATTTTAAAAGACGTTTTCTCAAAATTTGCATTTGTTTGCAGTTTTTGTGTTTCATCTACTAAGAATGGCATATATTTTAGTCTCTTAAAACTCAAGTGCTCTCTTTTTTTCTTTGGGAAAGAAACTTGATCATTGCTCTCCTTTATCTATGTTTTGGTGTGTAGGGTACATTGTAATTACATAGTGGGAACAAATTTATGTTGGGCTTCAGTCAACCGCCCATAATCGACCTGTAGTTGCTGTATACCTGAAGCGTGTTGTGTTCCAAGTCATCTAGTATCGCAGATTTGGACTACTTTATAAGAGAAACTGTGGATTTTTTTTACCATATAGCTGGTCATGGAAATTAGCAAAAATGCCGGTGGTGTACTTTTGAATCTACAGTAATAAAGTCATCTTTTAAAAAAACCTACTTTATTTTGTTCAACAAAATGATGAAGAGTGTCATCAGCTTGGAGACAAGTATGATTTTAGACTTTTAGTAGATTGAACAAATGAAAGTAGGGAAGGCATGAGATATTATTGTTGATTATTGCTAAAGCTAAGCTATAGCTAATGGTTATTTAGGTAGGTTGGGTAATGGGTCAAAACATGTCTTTTTTAGTAGGGGTTGAAACGACCAGGGTTGACCCAGAACTCTTTATCTGTCCTTCAATTTTAAATAACCTAAATAATTACAAACAATACTATTGCAATCTAAATTTTGCTCAAAGTGGTTTAGAAGGTCGTATGCATTAGAAATACTTTTTAGACGAGTTTCAGCCCGTTTGGCCTATTTGACTTTTTTCCTGTTTAGCTGATTTTTGTTATCGACCCATTTATAAGTAAACGGGTGCAACTTCTATATCTACCAGTTGAGGTTTGCTAATGGTTTTATTGTGTTTGCAATTGAATGTTCGATTTGACTTGCAACAAATCCTTCAATGCTTCTGAGTTCTGAATGTGATGCCATCCATATTACTGAACCTGAAACACATATCGATTTTGACACTTTCATCCCTGCTACTGATCTTACGAAGTTCCAGCCATGTTACTCATCTTTTCTGAATGTGGAAAGTGGAATTCGCCACTGTTTTACCACTTATGTTCATGTGTGGAATTTTGCAGATGAAGTCCATACAAAGACTAATGGCTCAAGGAAATTCATTTTCATTGGTGTATGTATCTATTGTACGTCTATGTGTCACTATTCTATTAAAAATTAACTTAAAGGATCTTGATCAATCCCAACCGCCCTTCACTTCACGATTTAGCCATAACACACTAGCTTGAATTTTGCCAACCCACATCAACAATTATTGGGCCAAATAATGATAGTAGTTGTGGGTCAGGAATTACAACTATCTTGATTATTTCCGTTTCATTTAATTACTCATTTTTTTTTCTTCCAAAACGGCCGGAGTTATTTCTGGAAACAATCTCTCTACCTTAAGGGATCTAGTGGGAGACGAGATTGGGTACGGTTATTACTTTTTTTACTCCTTTTTTTTTTCCAGGTTTGTTTAATGTTGTGATGTTTTTTCTAAACTTGATTTGCATCATATGTTACATAACGAGGAGGTTTATAACGTCCATGCTACACGCTGAGATAACTGGTAAAAAGGAGGGTTTCATGAAAACAATTGAAAGTTTAAAGGCCAAACTAAGAAAGTTTGGAAAGATATGGTCAAAATGGAATAAAACAATCTTCAGAGTTAAACGTGGAAAGATGAAAAATATGCTGTCAAAAGTAAAATGTTGTAATAATTATAATCTAAAGGGTTAGACAACTAATAAGGCCCACTCTTCATTTCATCCTTACTTTAATAATTAATATTAAATTAATAATTAATAATTGATAATAAAGATAGATTAATATGTTTATGAATTATGATATACATATGTTGGCTTAATGGAGTGAAATGTCAAATATGTAAACGTAAATGAAAATGTAAATATAAATGATATTCCCTTCGACAATAACAAAATCATTTAAATGCTAAAATCAAATATTTTATATACATAATTTATAAAAGTATGTTATTGTTATGGTATTTGTTAAGTACTTAACTAATTGAACATAAGTTAGTTGGTACCCGCATCTACAAATTATATGGACGAATTGGAAGGACTTTTAGAGACAACAAAGTCTTGGTTTGAAGACTTGCATCCAACGTGTATCCACTGTATTAAAAAAGTTGTATGAAACTACAACGTGTCTCCATTGAACTAGAAGAGTTGTCTATTCTTTATGGGATAGATAATTACTCTATTGTACTAGAAGAGTTGTCTATTCCATATGGGATAGATAATTACTGGTACCAAAAAACATCTAGGGTTAAAAAGATGTCTTAGTTATACCTTTTGAATATTTGTTTACTTAGAATTCCTTATTAGCTATAACAAAACCCAAAAAATACTATGCATTAAACCACTTTTCAATAAAGTTGGTATACATTTCAATAAGAAATTACAAAGGGCAGTTGAGGCATTTCAATTTCCCATTTCAAAAATCTCATTTTTTTTTTCTTTTTCCATGATATACATCCATCCACCCACATTACAAAAAAGCAGTTTGTTCTTGGCTTTCATTTCAGACCCTTCTTCTTCACACTCAAATCAAAATCACAATATCTCATAAAAAAAAAAAAAATGTCAACAAAATCTTTAAGACCCACAAAACCCCCAATCCCAGCCTCATCAAGATCATCACTTTCTTCACATTTAGCCATCATTGAACTTAAACAAAGAATCTTGAATTCTTTGTCAAGGCTTTCAGACAGAGACACCCATGAAATCGCAGTCGAAGATCTAGAAACCGTCATCAAAACCGCCTCGCCCGACACCCTTTCGTTACTACTAAACACCCTTTTCGAGTCGATTAATGAAACCACAACTAACAAACCACCTGTCAAGAAAGAAGCAATTAGGCTGCTTTCTTTCATATGTACTTGCCATACTGAATTGGCAGCTGCCCATTTGAAAAAGATCATAACCCACATTGTAAAAAGACTTAAAGATTCCGATTCGGGTGTTAAAGATTCGATTTGTGAGTCAATTGGACAGCTTTCTTGTTTATATTTGAAAGACAAAGAAAATGTGGATATCGGGTCGATTGTTTCGTTGTTTGTTAAGCCGTTGTTTGATTCAATGAATGAACAGAATAAATCAGTGCAATCTGGTGCAGCAATGTGTTTGGCTAAAATGATTGATATGGCTTCTGATCCACCTGTTTTGAATTTTCAAAAGCTTTGTACTAAGATCTGCAAGTTTCTTAATAGCCCAAATTTTTTAGCTAATTCTGCTCTTTTGCCCGTCGTATCAAGTCTTTGTCAGGTTCGGTTTTTAAATTTTCTATGCTAGCTATTTATTTACTTATTTTGCGTGTTGCTTATATACAAAGTCATAGTTAGATAAAGTTTTTGAAATTTAGATGCTACATTTTGACATGAAATGAATGTTTTTGTATTTATGATTGTGAGGTCCATTGTTAGATATTGGTCACCCTGGTGGAGGTAATTAGGAAGTTTGGATGTGCATTTGGGAAGGGATTATATCGAATCGGAATTAGATACTTAGATAATGAGATAATTAGGTAGCTTAAGTTGTAAATAGTTTGGTAGTTTTAATAGTATATTTAGTTTTCTTATGGAAGCCTATTACCTACTTTTCAAATCCGATTATTTGACCTTAAATAATTAGAAAGTCGTATTCCTGATGAGATGTTAAAGTGTTTGGTTCATTCTGATTATTAATGGAGTTCATAGATAAAATGACCAAAAAGAACACTTTTGTGAAAAAAGGAAAACGTTTATCCAAACATCTAATACTGATAAGAGATACGCAGATCCAAAAAGTAAATCCTAACAACCTCTAAATGCACATCCAAATACACTTGAGCCTTTTATTTTAATATCTTAAGAACATCCACTAAATATATATATAGTTTATATTTGGGAATAGTTTGTAAAACATTTGATATACATGTTGCAGGTTGGTGCTATTGCTCCACAAGCTTTGGACCCATTGCTACAAAGTATCCATGACTGTCTCAGTAGTTCTGACTGGACAACTAGAAAGGCGGCTGCAGATACATTGAATGCCATGGCTTTGCATTCGAGTAACTTGATAATAGAAAAACCGACTTCTACAATAACAATACTTGAAGCATGCCGTTTTGATAAGGTAGAAACTACCCTTGATTTAAACATCAGATATGATATTTCATATGCAGAATTAAGCAAAATTACACCACTTTACATGCAAATGCCGTACGTCTCAGATTCAAAGCTGAAAGAGAATTTTCACTTTTTTACATCTCCACGTTGTTGTACTCTAAAATGATTGCGCATGTCGAATTGAACCTTTTGATCTGCTGTTACTCGTTTTGACATGTACAAATTTCACTGCTTTGAACCGATCATGTTTGACCCGTCCCCCCCACCCAAATGGTAACGCCTTTATCTATAAGCTGACACTTGCGTGGACTTTTGCAGATAAAACCTGTGAGAGATAGTATAACAGAGGCGCTTCTACTGTGGAAGTTTATTGCAGAAGGTCGTCAAGATCAAAATACATCCAGTCATCATCAGGATTCTGAATCAACTAAATTGTCAAAAAAGATCCTTCCAAAATCAGATGATAAACGAATAGAGACCCCAGTGAAGGATGGTCAAAACAATGGTCAAAATGTACCTGAAAAGACAATGGGAACGAAAAAAAAGGCCCCACCTTTAAGTGATAAGGAGCTGAACCCTGAGTTCTTTCAGAGACTTGAGAGAAGGGTTTCAGGTGAAGTTGAAGTCGTTGTCAATCGCAGGTTGTCCTCTTATTTGCAAAATGAAGAGGTGCAGGAGGTCAATAATGAGAATCATGAGAGGGAAAAGTCAAATTCAAAAGAGATCTACCAGCCAGATGCACAGGTCAACCTGCAAGCCCGTAGTTTGGAAAGAGGAGGAGATGGCGTTGGTCCTTTTTCTAAACGCCGAGAATTTGATAATAATGAAATTTTGTTGGGCATTCAGAGGCAATTGCTACATTTGGAGAGAAAGCAGGCTCATCTCATGAAATTGTTGCAGGTATAATTTCAAAATTGTTTATATGCATATAAAGGGCCAATCTTGTCTGGTTAGACTAAATCATTTAAATCCACAATTTTGACTAAAAGGCTACGATTTTACTATAAGTTGTAACAATCGATTTTTAGTGTTTGGATAAATAGATGCTGTTCCTGATTATATGAATCTTTAGAGGTCTGATTCTGTTTAATCAAGAATCAAGATCACACACACTTTCAAAACGCCTATCTAAACACCTGATAGCCTGTAATCGATGAATATTGGCAAAAGCAAGCCCCAAACGTTTGAATATGGGTGTTTGTCATATTCTCATGTCTCCCAGTTGGTAAATTTGTTCTGCATCAGAAATGTTACCCATATGTCAAAATGCACTTTATATATTTGCAGGATTTTAAGGGCGGATCTCGTGATGGCATGGTAACTTTAGAGAACAGAGTATGGGGTCTAGAGAGAGTTGTTGAAGAGATGGCATGTAATTTATCATCAACAATGGGTGCTTTTAGAAGCAGTTCTTATATGAATGGCTTTGAAGAATCTTCAATCAGATCATCAAAGTACAATGGGTTTTCCGACTATCCTAATACAAGATTAGGGAGAAAAGATGACGGAATGTCTTACATGGGAAGGGGTTCTTCTTGGGGTTATCATACACATGGTTCAAACTCTCAAATGGGCTCAATAAGAGCTACAAATAGATCACCTAAACGGGTTGGGCCGTTTAGGTTTGGAGAGGGTCCATCAGCAAGAAGTGTTTGGCAAGCATCGAAAGATGAAGCCACTTTGGAAGCAATTAGAGGGGCTGCACCTAAAAAGAAATCAGAAGTGTCAGGAAATGAAAATCTTGTGCAAAATCGAGACCCAGTTTTGAGTGCTTGGAGAAATGCAATGGATGGAGTCGATATGGGCGACATGAATATGGCGTTTGGTGAAATTTTGTCTAATGGGGATGATCTTTTGCTTGTGAAGCTAATGGATAAAACAGGACCTTTGATTGACCGGCTCTCGAGTGAAGTAGCAAGTGAAGTTTTGCATGCAGTTTCATCGTTTCTTCTAGAACCGAACTTGTTCGACATCGGTTTATCTTGGATTCAACAGGTATAAGATCTTTATTCGAGTATGTATTTGCGTTTTGGAACTAATTACTACCGCTTGAAGCTGCAATAGTTGGTTTCTACTGTTTGGTTAATCAGATCTTTTTCTGATTATCTTATTATTTATGGGTTACATAATGTGTTTCCAAATAAACACACACACACACACACAGACTGAAGGTAGTCATCCAGAATTACTGTCACACTACAAAAAACAATATCATGAATTCATGATATTTAACATCTAGTTATCAATTTACACATGAAATTTTGTGGTGAGTGTGCGGCTAGAAACTAGTATGCTTGATATTGACTTACTAATTGCTTTTTTTTTCCCTTCATTTCTTTATGTTCACAGTTGCTAGATACGATTGTAGAGAATGGAACAGATGTTGTGGAAATCCCTATGGAAGTGAAAAAGGAGATTTTGGTGAATTTGAATGAAGCTTCATCAGCCATTGACCCTCCTGAGAACTGGGAAGGTTTGATGCCTGACCAACTTTTATCGCAGCTAGCATCAGCCTGGGATATTAGTCTACAACAGCTAGACAAATAGCGAGTCTGTTTGATCATTGCTTATTTTACATGATCAATCTATAGGTGTATCTGATACAAATTTGTATAGAAGACTTGAGGTTTATAGTCACCATAGTTTCGTTTTTGAACAAGAGTAATGGATTGGTTTTATATGTGCTTTTAATGGTAATATGAGAAACATGGACAGTGTGTGTTCAGTATTTGACTATTTGTTTTGGTCTTTTGGAACTTGCATCACATACAATGATAAAAAGTTCATGCGCACGTGCATATATTACTACTGTACTTGTATTGTAGAAGAAAACGCCAATTTGTTGGTATCATAATGCATACCCAAAGATACAACAACAACAACAGTACCCAATCCCTGCATAAGCGGGGTATGGGGGAGGTAAGATGTACATAGTCTTGCCTTTACTCGAAGGTAAAGAGACTGTTTCCATAAGGACCTCCGGCCAATACAGGCCAATGCATACCCAAAGATGACTTATGTTTTTCGTTTTTCTAGTTAAATCATTTGATTGAACACATTTGATCCATTTGAGATGGACCATCAACAAACATTCCTATCAATATGAAGGTTGAAAATTTTAATAATACTGAACAACAATAAGAGGGAAAGAGAGAGAAACAAAACCATGGATGCCATAATGTAGAAAAACTGCTTTTAACGTCTTTTGTACACTTAACACTCAAGTTACATTGTCACCTAGATTCCAAAAGCTATATATACAATACGCAGATCTTTGCAAAACCAGAACTATTCTACAAGTAGCAAAATTGCCAATCAAGTTCCAAAGAGACCACCAGCCAAACCGCAAATCTTCTTGACGGGTCAATTTGTCATCACAGAGAAATTCAGAATATTAAGTGGAGTCCAAAACTTTAACAAGCAGCCAGCAGATGTCAAATGTGCAGTGTATGGACCATGCTATTCAATTTCTACTTGGCAGCGTACCAGCTTTCAGCAAATTTCGCATCAACCGATAGGCCAACTTTAAGAATATTCTTGCCATCAAAGGGATTTGACATGCACTCCACAACTATTGCTTTCGCAACCTCTGCTGACTCTGTTGGCCCTTCCAAAATTACTTCATCATGAACCTGCATTCAAAGTGTTATTTTGGAAGATAGATTAACATACTGTACGATTTGGATGTGCTTGGATGTGTGGTTGTAACTGGTTATGTGATACTGTATTGCATAAGTATAATCATATAATGCTAATTGAGACAAAGCATACTATACGTGACAATATTAATATTTGGATGTGCTTATTCGCAATTTTAACACAGTAATAGATAAAGTAAAGATACATTTGGGAACTTTTACTATATCCAATTATAACCAATTTTAGTGTAGCTAGTAAAGAATCAAATAATCGTATAACTAGAATTAAATGGTAACCTGTAAAAGCAGTTTCCACCCTAGCTCTTTGAGCCGAGCATTCTTAGATATTTCTAACATGGCACACATAGCAACATCAGCAGCACTACCCTGCTCATAATAGTTTTTATCAGAACATTATTTATTATTTTATTGTTTCATATTTTAGTTCTTTTTAGGAAGAGGCTAATGACTTGCGTTGGATGCTAAGAAAGAAGACCTGGACAGGAGTATTGATGGCAGCACGTTCAATGTGACCTCTATGAGATGCACTAGCATTTTTTGTGGATGGGAAAGTGCGTGCACGTCCTAGCAATGTATATACACATCCAATGTTACGAGCTTCCTTTTTACGTGCTTCTTGCCACTTAAGAACTTCTTCTCTACCTGCATACCACCGAGCAACTGTTTCTCTAGCTTCAGTTACTGAAACCTGTAATTAAGGCAATAACTACCATGTTAAAATCTATCACAATGCTAAACCAGTTTTGTTTAAGTAACTGGAAATGTTACCTTCCAATCACGTGCAAGCCCAACCGGGGTTTTCCCATATGCAATGGAAAAATTGAGCATCTTAGCTTTTCTTCTTTCGGAAGCATACTTATCCTAAGAAGATGAATAGTAATATTATCAATAAAGCAGTAAAAGAGAGTGGCAAATATTAAAGGCAAAGATAGTATAACTTTAGGAGAAATATAACTTGGGTATGCAATATGAAACTGAATATTTGGTTACCGCAACTTCAAGTGGTAATAATCAGTTGTTGTGTTTACATAAAAAAAATTAACTATATGATCGTTAATCATTTTGGATAATCAGTTTTCAACCAGCTGCGACAAAACTCAACATGATTGTTGAAATTTTATATGATATTTTTTAATTTTAATTACCAGAAATTACAAAAAGATATAATGATAGACGGTGAAAATAAATCTTCAGAACTTTATATTTATAAACTTTCAACAATATAAATATAACTAACTAGTTTCAAAACTCGCTTCCAAACACCCTCAAATTAAAAGTTTCCTTACCTTTAGGAGAGGGACGGGGGGAGTTTCTTGACCAGGTTGAGGATGCCACTCAAGAAGAACCTCTTCTCTGTCAACTGCCTCACGGATGTAAGGATACATGTTCATTGCAGTTCTTGAATGGAAATCTCCACCAGCTTCGAAGGCATCCAGCATGCTCTTACAGTCGGCTAGGTGTGCAAGAATCCGCAGTTCCAACTACTCGTGTAAAAAAGATGCATCAATTAGTCTCCATGGGTCCCGCTGCAATAGAAAAAAGAAAACAGTGGTTTACAAATTTACCTGCCCATAATCAGCAACAATAAGAGAGTTTCCCGGTGTTGCTATAAATGCCTGACGGATCTTGTATCTGTCCTTTTCTAAAGCGGGCTGGTTCTGAAATTAAAGATATGGATATAACCATCAGCCCATGTGTTGAATTACCTGACTTACTGACTACCCCCAACTTTAATCACTTATCAATCCGATTATTTAATGTAACAATTAGAAGCAACTTATGTTAAAGATAAATGCAAACCTGCAGATTTGGTCTCCTGGCTGACAAGCGCCCTGTTTCTGTGTTGATATTTAGTGAACAATGAATACGCCCATTTCTGCCAGATATATGGCTGCCCTGTTGAGAACAAAACCGACAAACTCATGAATATCTTCAAACAATAGTTTTTATTAATTTGGGCAAACAATGAAAAATGCCTAAAGTCTGTTTCTAATGCACACCTCTTAATTTGTTTTTATTCGATGATTCAGGTTATTATGGTAATGATATTGTTTTTATAATCATAACTAACACCTTAACTATTATACAAATAAGACAGAAGGTATTTGCGAGTCAACCCGGACTCCCCGTTCCATTTCGACCCATACTAAAAGGTAAAAATTGACCTGTTTTGACACATTACCAAACCCACCTGTAGTAACAACACAGAATAATAAAAGAATCCCCCAAAGGAGTATAACCTGTAAAGGGAGGATGAAGTTAGATATCAAAGAGTCTATAGAGCAAACTTCACATAAAGCAGCAATGGCATGGCATGCCTCATGTCCTTCATATCCCCCTCCAAAGGCAGCATAAGCAGTTCCATAAGCAGCGTCTGGATTGTTAGCGTAAGTTTCCCGCTTTGTATCTACCAGCTCAGCACCATCCAGATCATCATCATTTTCCTCCATCTCCTCATCTATAATATCATAATCCATTGATATCTTCCCAGCAAGGGTCTTTAAAACAGCTCCACTAACGGAAGGCCACCCCGATGCAGTGTACGTTTCAGTTTCTAGACCAGAACAAATCGTACTTAGTTTAATTTTACGGAACTTAGTAGCAGTTTTCTTGCCTTCTTCGATAATGTTATCAACATTAGGAACTTTGAACTCCTTCTCCAATGGCCAAGATTGACTTGGATCTTTGCTGTACCACGAGATATTATAGAAAATAATTACGCTTAATTCATGAAAAATAACACCCGCCTCCTTGAGATTAAAAAGTGGATAGAAACCAACTATTTATAAGTGTTTGGAGGCAACCTGACAAGCTTTGACCCATACCAAAAACTATCCAATTTGACTTGTTATCCCACCCACTCAACCCATCCATTTTGCCACTTTTAGTGTACACAAAAGCTAAACAACAATTATTGTAAAATTTTAAACTCGAAATTACTAGTTTCTTTTGAGCTTTATACCTATTAATAATGCCACCAAAAAAGAGCTGGCGTAACTGTGTATCACTCCCCACGTTCATGAACTTAGCATCTGGACACAATTTTGATGCCCAGTTACGGAATCTGTCAGCAGCTATCTTTTGTTCAACTTTAGCGACTTTCTCAATCTCCTTAAGATAGGCCCGATCAACAAACATCCCCTCGGTTTCCATTTTTACCAAAAGCTCACCAAACGGGCGCCAATATTGTTCATAAAAGTCGAACAGTGTTCCTTTTGTAACTCCATTGAACTTCCATTCTCTATTCGATAATTTACATTTTAATCTTTCATAAAGCTTGAGAGTGCTTATTGAATCTAAAGCCGAGTAGCAAACCCATGGTTCTCGTTCGAACCTTTGAAGCTCTTCAACAGGAGGAATAATGACAACTTTTCCCTCTGAACCATCCTTTTTAAGTTTTTTTCTCCCAAAAATAGTTTTCATTGATACTTTCCCAATTAACTCTTCATTGGGACCTAAATCAGCTCCTGACATGATTCCTTTTAAATCACTAGTAAGCGCTTCTAGAGAATACCCACCCGACATACGTCTTGAAGAATCCCATAATCGAGCCATGTGCATTGTATCAGCATGAAAACCAGAAAGTTTCAGCCCGTAATTCTCTATAACATGGTTATCAAAACTATAGTTATGCCAAACCTACAGAAAACATAACACCATTGCGGGTCAGGTAACATTTTCCTTGTAGGGAGCCTATGGGCATTGTATCAACAGGTATCTAAATGCGGACAGAATCAGGCTGGGTTCACCTGCAAACATATTCTGTTTAACAATACCCAATCCCGTCAAAGGCGGGATATGGGGAGATTTTGTTTATCATTTACTGTAATACTTCTAAAAATAACAAATGCGTTAATTCTGATAACAAAAACGATATTATTCAATGATAGCCTAAATCTTTGAATAAAAAGACTTGGGATGTTGTATGCATTAAAAATAGACTTTGGACGGTAAGCCCATTTGACCTCTTCAACCCATTGGAAATAAAAACACAAGTCAAAGTGACCCAATTATAAGTAAACGGTTAGAAATTACCATCTCAAATTTTCCTAACTTAAGAAAAATGAAAAAGCTACTAACAGATCTAATAACCTTTTTAATCATGGGGTTTTCAAAGAAAGGTGAGAATATATCCAATATATGCTTGCCACCGCCATCTAAAACATCAACCCAGATACAAGATTTGCCATTTCCAAAATCCGCTTCATGCCCAGAGTAAATGCTGAAGCATATAACCTCTCCATGATTAACAGGCGTTTCTTGTTTAACATCAATCGCAGCCACCTGAGATTTGAAGCAAAAGTATGTTAAAAACATCAAACCGCATAATTACATACAAGAGGTGACAATGTCTACCCATCTACCTGAAAATGGGCAGATTTTGGTTAATTTGTTTGTGGCTTACCTAAAAGTCAAATGGATTTAATTGTTGAAAGTGGCCCAAAGTGTTGTCCTAAATGTTTTCAACCTCTTGAATCAATTTACTCAAAGAAATTAAATACTTTTACAATAGTATAGATATAAATTTCTTTAAAAGTTTAATCATCCATAAGATCAAAACAAAAAAAAAACTGTACCCAACTCACTTTGACCAGCACTAAAAACCGTCAATGTCGACCTGAACTCAATTGACCTATTATCCAACCCACCCATTTTGTCACCTCTAATAAGAACACAGGTAAGAAGATAAAACATTGGTGTGTCAACCGAAAAATTATCCATACCTCGGTATCACAAGCATGGACTAGATGGCGGTACTGAGTCGTGAGTTTTTTCACTACTTCTTTGGCTATGGAGATGTTATCAACTACAAGAACCTTGTCATAAATGCTCATAAGCTTCTTCTGCAAATTAGTTGCATACTTAGAATCTATTGGTACAATGTATGTTTCATTGAAATCATCAACATTATCCACAGAGATTTTCTTGGGTTTACCCACTAACTGACTCTTTGATTCCAAGTCCTTTTGGTGGTTAAAATCAATAGGCACGTTGTATGTTTCATTCAGATCATTACCAGTATCTATAGAGCTTTTCTCGTGTCTTCCCACTAACCGACTCTTAAATTGCAAGTCCTTTCCGTGGACACCATTCACAACTTTATCTTCTGAGAGCTTTTGCTTTGACTCTACCCGTTTTTGACTCGGAAAATTTCCATTAGATGGTTGACTAGGGGGTTCACTTTGGAACTTCTCATACTCATCCGTGACTTCAGTCTCGTGTTTACGAGGCTCGGTTATGACAGTTCCTGCATACTGAACATTAGGGACCTTAAGGCTCACTTTGTTCTCCTTCATACTTTTTAACTCTTGTGTTACTTGATTCCATGATTGTGGTGGGAGGTCTTGTTTCCTAAACGGAGTAATGCATGTATTTCCGGGGACTCCATCTTTAGTGCCACGTGGCACCATTCGTGCATATGAATTACCTCTGCTTGATTCTACAAGAAGCGTAAAGTCCACGTAGGACTGATTATGTGCCATATTTACATATCTTTGACTTTCATCAAAAGACATGGTACTCATATTTGACCATGAGTTAAATCCAAATTGTCTTAAAACAATGGCAGCATTGCAAAAACGGTCTTTTGTTCTATGGGGAACTTGAACTTGCCACCTGAAACATAAATCAGAAACAAAAACATGCATAAGCAAAATGCGAAAAAAACTTCCACAAAACAGGGGTTAAAAATCTTGATCACACGATATAATACCTAAAACACCAAAGCAACATATAGATTGTCATGTTTACATTTATCCTGTCAACCTCGGTGTTTGGATGTGCGTTTTGAAAGTGCTTATGTGAACTTCAATGAGTTCAATCTAGACAACAATAAAACACACTTGCAGAAGATGTGTGGATGTCCTCTTTAAATTGAAATCCAAACACTTCCCTAATTTTGCTTATACAAACAAGATATTTTTAAGCATTAACTAATTATAAAAAAAGTATAAAAAAAAAAAAAATATAACCATAATCTCTTATAGCTAAACAATCAAAACTAATGTTGGGGCTTCAACATTCAACCCCTAGTTCAAAAGCACACGAAACCCTAGTGACACTCACAAACTAGACCGAAAATGAAACAATACACAAAATTACATGGTTGGGCAGGTCAATTCTTCTGCTAGATCCACTGTCTACTGCCACATTTAACAAAAGATTCTACTAATATATAGTCTTATCAATTGCGTAAATTACAATCGACTTGCCACCTAAGAAAGTCCTAAAATCCACATATTTAAGGCCTAAAATTCTATACTTGCAGCAAATTTCATGCTCCACGGCTCAAACAACTATTATTATAAAATAAAAATGAAAACGGATAACCAACCAATTATCCGTATCCACCGACCCAACCCACGACCAACATAACAACTAATTCTTGAAACAACAAAATAAACATTACTACATTCACCAACAAAGCAACAAAAAATAACCATAAACCCACAAAATATAAACACACAATATACCTTACAACATCACAAAATCAATAAAAACATTAAAAAAGAAAGAAAAAAAAACACAAACCTTTAAAGGGGTTTAGTAGAACTCGATGAGCTCCACAAAGACCTATTAATAGTAGAAGAAGAGGAAAGTCGAGGGCAAGAATGACAAAACCAGACATAAAAAGAGGGTTTCTTGAAACTATTAGTAGGTGTTGTGAAAGCCATTAGAGTTGTTTCTTGAAATAGAAACGACTGCCGTTTAAGGCCATGTTTCTTGGTGAGTGTTAAAGCAGCCGTCTTGATATGCTTTTTTTTTTTTATATTATTAAGGTTTTTGTAGGGTTTTGTTGTCTGTAAATGAAAACCCCATGTGGGTATCAGAGATAATGAGTGCTAATCTCGTTGCGTTCTCCGGCTACTTATATTACAAATTCCCTTGACATTAAGGCACTAATTGTATCAGTGGTTCTTATTTTGATAGATCCTCCGCCACCCTTGATATCTTCAAGTGTCAGAACCATGTTTGTCTAATAATCTTGGTATTGATAGTAATGTTTGTTCACGATTATTGAATGCAATGGTCTTGTTTCATTACTCGCAGCATCTATGCAATGCTACAACCCTACAAGTATCAAAAGGGAAATAATAAGCACATGGCACGTCAAGAGATCACAATTTAGTGAGCTGGATGGTAGCTGAAATTAAAATGTGTTGCAAAAGTGATTATTGCTTACTTAAGTGGTATGCAAAACTGATTTTAAGTCGGTTTCTTTATGGCAAAAATACTCAAATTTGGAAAGTAAAGGAATGTAAGGTGTCGCCACAAGAAATTTATCTATCAAGAATAAATGTGAAATTAGCCAACTACTCCTAAATTTAATCAACTAACGATTCTTGAAGTTGCAATAATCACTTTCAAAATGCACATCCGAGCAGAAGCTTAGCTTACAACTTAGGGCTTTCGCATATCAAGGCTCGACATGTAATTAACAAGGTGAAACAATAAAAACAGTACAACAAACATCTTAACTTGAAAACTTATCAAAAACAATAATAATCTCCCAGCTTATTAGCATCAACTTATACGAGTGTATGTGAGACTAGAAATTTAAGTTTCCTATCACATTGGACTTTCCAAAGTTAGATTAATCCATCTTTTGACAACAAATCATTTAGAATGTAACCAAAACAAACTGACTAAAACAGACACAACCCCGGCTTTAGATGCTGAACTAAATTCATTTTCAAGTCCACCGACACAATGAACCAAGTCTTTAATGAAGACAATTCACATGGAAAAAGAACTGAAAATGTAGCTCATATAAACAACATAATCAGCACGCAAATAACAGGGTATAACTCCAAGAGCATTCCTTTGTATAATTGTATTCAGTAGTACATTAAAAAATATATAGAAAACAAAATTATAGTCTTCTAGACATTAGTATAACTAAATCAAGATCTGCACCAGTAGGCTAAAAGAGGTATGCACAAGGGAAAAAATCTAATAAAAATGTACAAAATTTAATAGTACTAATTAGATTGCAGAGTGAGCTGGAAATGTACCAAATTTAATCTTCAATAAAAGAGCATTCAATAAACTTGGGACAATTTCAAGAAAACCAACAACCACAACTAATCATCCAATTTCAAAAATTAAGGAAAAAGAAAAAACGAGTGCCCACTCTTTAAAACGGGGCTGGTGATAAACTTAAAACACAAATTTGCCATTTACGACAATTTCTGATTTAAGCAGTTGTACTTGTTATAGATAGCAAAAATATATTGTGAGTTTATCACTATCTTAAAATGGGTAAACGAATAAGGTTTTTCTTATTCAGGTCACCCCGAGTAGGCGCGGGTCTTTAACTCAGAAGTCACTCCCAGAATGTTTACCTATCAGGTTCAAATTGAAACCATTGTGAGCACATCAAGACTTCGACTACTAGCCCACATTTAATATCTTTCTTAAACCCACATACCAAATATAACAGTGTGTTTATAAATGTGTAGAAATAGTGGCCCAAAGTTCATAAAGAAGATAAAAGAAGCCACAAATGGAAAAGGGAAACTCCATTAATGGTTGAAGTTGTGGTAGTTAAGCATCAAGATACAATTTTTAAAATTAAAGGCAACCCTAATGAGAAAAAACTTACCCAATATGAGAGAGGTTTCAAAGATGGATTCTTTAAATTGAATCTTCAAAAATCAAAACCCATTAAGAATAAAGTTCTAAGAATAAAGGTTAAAATAAGTATGGCCTACTTTCGACTATTTTGTATATATATTTTTTTAATTATTTAGGTCTTTGTATTATTTAAAGAGAAAATCACTGTTTTAGATTCAACCTTTCACCTTTTTATCACTTTAGTCACTCATCTTTTATTTTTGTTAAAACGAGATGCAGTCTTTCACTTTTTTACCGCTTTAATCACCCATCTTTTATTTTTATTAAAATGGGATGTAACCTTTCACTTTTTTACCACTTTAGTCACCCACATTTTATTTTTATTAAAATGAAGGCTAATATTTATCCATTTTAACACACTGCCTACCCTCTTTGACATAAGATCAATA
>JAOEHQ010003078.1:0-18597 GCA_025447715.1 Asclepias incarnata
TGAATGCTTGGTCATCGCTTTGTGGCGTTGGAGTAGTATTTGAGTCGGATGATTTTCTTTTTTTCGAGCCACTCGACTCATGACCAACCACGGGTTGTTCGAGCCACTTTGGTTGCTCTCTCAAAATGTTCCACGCTTTAAAATGCACAAACGGTTTCTTGTATTGGTGTTCAAAATCTTCTCCGGCCTTTTCTTGGATATTTAGGTCGTTGCACCCACTTTGGTTGATACGCACCTACATTTGATTATATATATAGAACATATTATATATATATATATAAACGAAAACATATATATATATAGTTATATATATACGAAAACATATATAAACGAAAACATATATACCGCTTGGATATAATATCCGTTGAACCCTTGGATTAAAGGATTCATAGAATTCCATTTCGAGTTCAGTTGATCTTTCGTGCGTGGATATCTTGGCACAAGAGTTTTATAATGTTGTGCTATTCTCTTCCAAAATCCCATCTTTGTTTGTCGGTCTCCTACTAGTTTATCCACCGACACTTTGACCCAAGACTTCGCTAATGCCTCCTCCTCGTCGCCATCCCAATTCTTTTTATCCGCTTTTTTGGGACGCACCGCCTCGGCTACTACTTCGACTTCATTTTCGTCCCCCAAATCTTGTGTTTCGGGAACGGCATTAACTCCCACGTATTCATCATCATCATCATCGTCGTCGTCGTCTCCTACGGGTCGAGGATCACGCGGTTGCCAAAACGAATCCATGTCATACATATGCGGGTTAAAAACCGGTGGAGGATGATAAGATGGATCGTACATTTGGGGCCGATAAACGGGTTGAGGTTGAAAAGACGGATCGTACATTTGGGGTCGATAAACAGGTTACGAATGTACTACCGGGCGAACATGACCGCGTTTTGATTTTGCGGCTCGTTTGGTTGGTCGAGAATCCATTAAACAAAAAAAAAAACAGTAGTTTGTTTGATTACTCAGCTAGTAATTTGTTTGATTTTGTTTGAATGTTCTTGTTTCTCGTCATTTGATTATATATAAACAAAAAAGCATGGAGCCGTTTCAATTATCTATCCGTTGCATTTTGTTTGAATGTTTGAACGGTCACATTTTGCTCTATCACGCGTAATGCTAGCGAGGGGAAGTTTGCAGCGGTCTCACCCTTCCACGCGTGGAACAACCATCGGCGGCGGTGTTGAGATGGATTACCGCACGAATCTTTCCATTTTCACGTGACGATGCCAACGCCCTTAGTCCCTTGAATAACAATAGTCCCTTGAATAACAATTCTAAAGACTCTTTTTTTTTCCTTTAATTAAACTCCTTTAACTTTTATCCCCTGTTAGATTTGCGATATTTTCTAGAATTAAAATAATCTGGTCCATGATCATGTCTATTACAAAATATAGCCCCAGGGTTACATAACCAGAATAAGAGTAGTAGCAAAATCTCGAGACATTAAAGCAACTCCAAAGAGGACTTGAATTGCAGGCACCTGAATTGCTTCAAAATTCGAAGAACCTCTACAACCATCTACCATCCATCATTTTTATTTTGTTTATTTCACTACTAGAAAATTGAGTATCAACGACGAAATTTCCAACGAATTTTTTTCGTCGGAAAATTTCCTACGATTCACCGACGAAATTCAAACAAAAAATATATCAATAAAATAATAACATATTTTTGACGAATTACCGACGAATTTACTATGGATACATTTTCGTCGGAAATTCGACACTGGTTCAAAAACATTAGCAACGAATTACCGACGGATTAATGACAAACATTACTTCCGTCGGAAATACCTTGGTAAGTTTTTACTAATATATTACTTATTTTAAAAATTAAATTATTTGTAGGAAATACGTCGGAAGCTTAATAACTTTGTGAAGGATTTCCGACGAAATATTTTGAATTTGTAAATTTCAAAAAAATTAAAGTATTTATACAAGTTTGTTAGAAGTTTTTAGGAAAATCTAAGTATTTACGAGGAATTTCCAACGAATTCATATAAGTTGTTAAAAAAATAAGACATTCGTTAGAAATTCGTCGGAAATAAAAAGATTTTTCCTACGATTTTGCTACGAAAAATTTAAAATATGTTAAAAATTGAATGTATCTCACATATGTTAGACACATACATTTCATATGTCAATCCCAATTAACAAACATAGTAAAATACACCATCATATATTTGGGTGCATATGTCCATGTATTTATGTATTGAAATTAATATACGCATCATGTGATTATGTTCATTGATATGTATCGGTATAGTATAAATACGTATGTGCGTAAGTTAATATGTGAGTTAGTATATAGCTTTGTATGTACATTGAATATACATATAGAGAGACGTAAGTAAGCCTTAATGTATACACATGTGTCTCATACGTATATATGTAATTAGACGTCTATATATGTATACGTGTATGGAAACTACTATATGTATTAAGTATGTT
Source organism: Asclepias incarnata (assembly GCA_025447715.1). Lineage (NCBI taxonomy): Eukaryota > Viridiplantae > Streptophyta > Magnoliopsida > Gentianales > Apocynaceae > Asclepias > Asclepias incarnata. The sequence goes on from JAOEHQ010003078.1 coordinate 2,457, forward strand.
CACCTGTATTGTCACGTTTAAGTATATATTTAGTTATTTACCATAATTTCGTGATATATGAATGTAGTTTATAAACTTAGATATGGGTGGAAAAAGAAGAGAAAAAGGCTAGTTGGATGTAGTTTATAAACTTAGGATGAGATTCAGATTTAGCTTATATTTTTGTTTCCATGTTATCAAATTCATTTGTAATGGTGTATTAATAGAGAAATAACAAAATTTAATGAACCTCTATTTTGTCTTAATCTTAACTTTTAACTTTAATCCTGATTAATAATTATTTAATTTTATTTATTTTTGTTTCTTAAAAATTATTTAGCGATGGATTGGTAACAAAATAAATAGTTGTTTCTGATTAATTAAATAAAATGTTCATTGCAGATCCGTCGGAAGTTTTTTAATTTCGTTGGATGTTAAAATAATTAATTTCGTCGGAAATTCATCGGAAATTAATATATATTACTCACGAATTTCCGACACAAATTTTTGATAGGAATTCGTCGGAAACGTTAAGTATATTTCCGATGAATTACCGACATCAATTTCGTCGGAAATACGTCGCTAAATAGCCAACTTTTGAACATTTTGTTAGTTATTTTAAATGTATATAGCGAGAGATTTCCGACGAAATAAACCGTCGGAAAATAAAATATTCGTCGGAAAGTTTCGTCGGTAAATGTTTCCGACGAGGGTTTTCCAACGGACCATTTTCGTCGGAAATGTCTCGGTAAAACCGTTTTCCTACGAATTTCCAACGAAATTTGTCGTCGCTGAAAGTCAGTTTTTTAGTAGTGTTTCTGTTTCGACTAAAAATAATGGTAACACATTTCAATTTAATTTTGCATATGACACACAATTCAGATCCAAACAATACTTGGAACAACTTTAATTAGAATACTAAATTTAACAATTCAAATCAGAAAGCACATCGATCATCTAAGTTTTTGACCAACGAAAATTAAGGCTAACAATTTGCACCACAAGTCACTGCCACTATGTTTCCATTCCAAAAATTAACCTTTTCATCTGATTCCTTATCTTCTTCCAATAAGACAGTTTGTTTTCCTTGTATGTAGTCCTTATGTTTAACAATCCAAGGCTTTCAGCAAATATTTCCGTGTTAATAATCGTGGAAGAAGCATTCAAGTCCGCCAATCTTAATTGGACCCTTGTGTCGAGATTATAAACTGTGATCCCCTCACGTAAATAATCTTTGATCAGTAAATCATTATCGTTGGTTGTAAAGATCAGTAAATCATTATCGTTGGCGGTAAAGGGCAATACTTGCCAATCTATGCCTAGTATATTTTTCATCGGCAATTTAAAAAAGACACACCAAGAAGCATGGTTATTGTATTCTCTCATCATCCAAATCAAACATCTGCCATGTCTTGAAGAAATCGCAGCCAGACAACCTTTGATGATTGTTAGTTGTCCGGCCAATTCCCAATTGTGTTCTGGCAACGCAATCTCACCCAAAACATGAGTGCTCAAATCGAATGTCAATATATTATGATAACTTAAAACCATATGATCATATACTATATACCTTTTTACCATCCAATGCAATGCTCCATTCAAAAAACACGGGCGAGGGTCCTCTTCACTATACTCAGTAGTAGGAGAAGCAATCTCACTCCAAATACCTGTCTTAATGGCGTAAACAAATGAAGTGCATCGTCCTCTAAGGGGATAGGATATCTTCACAAATTTGTAATCGTCCTCATAGTGCATCGTCCATTAAACTCCAAGAAGGAACATCACGCACTATGAGTTTGCGCCTAATTGAAGGGTTCCATAGATAAATGCATTTTTTAAAGTCAACAAGACAAAAAATTCCATCACATGAACCAACATTAATAAGGAAAAAAGGAAAAGGATACTTGACTGGCTTTGTGTCACTATATCCGCTTTGTGGACACAATGGCAATTGACCTTTCATATGTAAGGTGTAGAAGGAGGCATCTTCTTGATCAAACAAGTGTCTGATAAAGACTTTTGTTGAAGATCAAAGAGTTTGCAATCGAATAAAAGTTGGGCTATCGATACAAGAACATATTGATTTGGAGACAGATCTAAATCGGAGTAGGGATTTGGGTGGTAGTCTTGAGAAGATTTCGACAATCAACTCTTCGCATATATAATCTGACATTATATAATTCTGGTTACTATTCTTCAAACTGGTGAAAAAAAAGTTAACTTTACTCTACATTTTGTATGCATATGAATGTTCATAATTCACAAGTAATAAATTTTCAAAACTTAGAAAGAAAAAAAAAGAGTAAGAAAAACAATGGCAGATCAATATAAAACTGATCCGCAGGAAAGAAAGTGGCAGCCAAGCGAAGTAGAGGGTTTCAACTTTTAAGGGCTGTTTTGGGTTGTATCTGATATTTAATTACTAAGGTTTATCTTTAACTATTAGGCCCTAATCTTATCTTCTTATCCAAATATAACTTCTTATCTTCTGTATATGTTTTTTTTTTTTTTTTAATCTTTAAATATATAAGACAATAATAATATATATAGGCTAATTAAGTTACAATATTAACGTAAAATACTCTATGATATACATTAACAAATATGTACATATCTTCAAAGTTATTGAAAAGTGGAAGGAAATATTTGCTCATCATCACAACTAACCAATCCGTTTCATAAGCCTATCTTTATCTTTTCTCGGCCAAATCAGTTATCAGTGAGTTTATAAACAATTGCCACTTTCGAGATATACATTCACATCTCTTTCAATAATTCATTCACATTACATCCCATGCATTGTATTCAACTATCCTTGATAACAAGTCAGCCGAAAAACATATACTTCAAATAGATCTGAAAGAATAGAGAGATCGAACACAGGTTTTCCGTAGAGAGAATGTCGGTGAATCGTAGGTGTATGTCAATTGGTGGAATGGCCGCGAGTTATATTTCGATAACTATTATTAACAATTATATTTGGACTCTGTATTATTGTCTTGTATTTAAAGATTTAAAATTGATCTCATTTAAACCTTTCATCGACTACAAAACTTTTTCTCTTTTTTAGTTATTTTGGATATCTATTTATTTATTTAATTAGGTTGTTACAATTTATCTTGAAAATTTGATTTAATACATGTGTAGGATCTGCAGGAAAACAATGGCAGATCAATATAAAATTGATCTACAGGAGAGAAAGTGGCAGCCAAGCGTGGAGGGTTTCAACTTTGAACGGCTGTTATGGGCTGAATCTGATATTAACTTCGTATTTATTAGGGTTTATCTTTAACTATTAGGCCCTAATTAATACTATAGGCATCTAGGGCCCAATACTATTGATTTATGTTAATGACTTCCTGATTTATTTACAAAACATCCGAGGTTTTTTTTTTTTTGTTCAAAAAGCCAAAAAAATTTGTCGTTTTGGGGACGACAAAATGTTGTCCCCAAAAGGTTTGGGTCTCCTAATGTCATATTTCTTGTAGTGTTAGGATGCATGGGGCTCTTTTAATTTCTCGTTGCTAGATTTTCAACCAAGTGCTTTTCCATCTTAGGTGAACGAGCTACGGTCTCGCAAGGCACTACTGTAGAGCTCTTTGGGCCTGCCGCTGTCTCAATCGATAAACTTTGAAGATTTGCCTACTGAACGATTCTATCTTTTATCTAATGAAATGAAAAATAAAAATTTCCTACTGAATGATATTATTATTATTTATTTAAAGATTGACTTTCGTTAAAGAGTTCACTCTGTCCCTCCGGCCCCCAATTAGCTAGTTGTTTCGTCCGTCGTCTAATCCCTCACTTCGTTTCTGATAGTCCATTAGTAGTCCCTACTGAGCAATCAATGTTGGTGGTAGTGAGATAAATGTTTCAAAAATGGTGACGGGAATACCAAGTTAGGTCGTGTACATTTGAGTCAAAGAGCTAACCTCCATAGATAACCAGAACAGTGAAAAACTTTCCCTTTGACTTGTTTTAACAAAATGATTTTAACATGTTCGTAACCATCGTTAACAGGGATAGTATAAATCAATAGTAAAATTCAAGTCAAGTCATTTACATTACATTACATTGGAAAATTGCATAGTTCGGATGCCTTATATATGACCATGTGACTATGTCAGTGCGAAATCAGACACATATACATTACATTCGAAAGACCAATTGCATATATATATATCCCGATATATGTTACATGACTAAGCTTATAACCCAGTTAACCTCTTAGATCGACCCGTTTCATTTGTAACTAGTTTTATATGTATGGCCCATTATCAATGAAATATTACCCTAATTGAAGTCCAGTGAAGAAACTTCAGAATTACCCATGTCGACGAAGATTGCAGCCTTTGACTGGACACATAGCTTGTGCATAACTGCTTACAACATGTCCTGTGTATCATGGGATCACAACAAATAACACGAAGAGGTTGTTAGCAATGTACCTTGAGAATTTTTGAAGAACTTCTGTTCATCACCCTCCTTATCTAGCCACCAGTTCAACAGCTGGTTTGACCGCCGACCGGTTGCCTGAAAGGTAGGAGATGGTGGTCAGAGACAATGCCATGGTAGTCTCTGTTCATGAAATGGTAGTGTAAATCAATGGGTTTCAAACTTACAGGTCATGTGCTGAGCGACAGTCATGAAGTTGACCAAAAGAGTTAAGGTTTTACAGCATACCGGAAAAAGTTGAAGCTTTTCGATGAAAATAAATGGAAGTTTTAGCCCAAAAACCAGTTTTCCAGGCCCAAGTGCCGGGTCAATGCAGTTCAACTGAAAAAACTCCCAAGTTCCACCAATTACGAGCCAAGCAAAAACCCAGATACAAATGGACCAGCCACCCATGGGTCAACCCGGTTTTTTAAACATTAACACCTTAAAATTATCAAGGTGACCAGTAGCCAAGAGATGGTGAGTTAAGTTGTTATTTAATACATGTGAATGTCTGTTAAAAAAACAATCAGAAGCTCTTGCGTGCAACCTTACTAATTGCAACTTGCATCGACGACAGCTGGGGCTCCATGTATAAACACAAATTAAAATGGCCGATAAAAAGGAAAGAAAGAAAGAAATGGAACATCTTTATTTGATTGAAGTCACTGAACATGAATACCCGTGTTTAACAATTCTAAGCTTTCGACAAATACTTCCATGTTAATAGTTCCAGAAAAAAAATAGAGGTCGAAGAGTCTTGATTGGACCCGTCTCTGGAGATTATAAGTTGCGATCACCTTACGCTCTACATGATTCACAGTAAATGGCAAAACTCTCCAAATACCTTTAAATTGAGCCTTTGACAAATGAAAAACCCTACACCATGAAGCGGCGTTGTTGTATTCTCTCATCACCCAAATACAGTTTGCAGAAATCATAGCTAGACAGCCATCGATTATTGTTAATTGACCAGGTTCCCAATAGGGTTCTGGCAACTCCATCTCACCCAATTTGTTAGTGCTCAAATCAAATGTCAAAATATAACTAGGGTGCCTTCCATCGGATGAAGATCTTTTTACGGCCCAATGCAATGCTCCATTGAAAAAACACGCCCGTGAAGTCGTAAAAATAAGAAAACCAGTAGGGGATCCAATATCGCACCATGTACATGTCTTCATGGCGTAGACAAATGAACTTTGAATATGGTGTAAGGATATCACAAACAATCTAGTAATCTTCGGTGATTGGATCATAACCAAACCCGAATGGGCGAGAAAATTGCCAAGAAGGAAGATCGGGCAGTATCACTTTGCGCTTAATTCAAGGGTTCCATAGATAAATACCCTTCCGAAGTTGAACAAGACAGAAAATTCCGTTACATGAACCATATATAAAACTATTTCGGAAAGGAACCTTGAATGGTTTTATGCCTTTATATCCATGTCCAACACAATGGCAATTGTTCGTTAGAAGGCGATGTATAAAAGTGTTGATGGTACTTATCTTTTTTGTTATATAAGTCATGTATGATGATCGATGACTTTTTGTGAAAATGTGCAAGCGTCTGAAAGATGGGCTATCGATACAAGAACACATAACGATTTGAAGAGTGATCTAAATCGAAGGAGGTTGCAAAGATTTCGACAAGCAAATCGTCGCATATATGAACTGACATTATGTAATTCTGCAATTTTTCAAAGAAATAAAATTTTAATAATAAGATCTAATTAAAACCTCAAAAAGAAACATTGCTGACTTTCACTTACTGTATCGGCTACATGCCTACATCTTACTGTACTTCCTAGTTGTAACACTTTCAGACACTACTTAAGATAAAACCCTATTTAGTAAGTATGACAATCGTGTTGTGCTTGGGTTGACAGGTTTCCTGTTCACGTGTTTATATATCTCTATCCAATCCCAACCGTTTAGTTAATCACTTAATCGTAATAAAAAATTCGAACCTGAACCTATCATGTTCGATAAACGGGTTGGCCATGTCGACTCGCAATGGTGGATCTTGAAGTTTTTAGTGGAGGGGGCATAGAAATTTTTTTCCTATCGCCATGTGTTTCGGGGATTATATTTTGGTCATCCGGTTCGGGTCGGGTTAAACAATAATAACATCAAAAATCTAAGTTTTTTTCAATCGTCGTGGGTTATGGGCTATAAAAATTAAAATAGGTAATTTTTAATGAACTTTAAAACTTATTAAAATATCAAATGGGCCAAAATATTTTGATTTAAAAAAATAAGAGGGGCCCAAAAATTTTATTAAAAATAATCGGAAAGGACTGGCTTAATAAATATAAATTATTTGTTTCATTCTCTTCGATTCAGTTATCATGCGCCATGCACCCCAACGGTATATTCCAGGCATCAAGCAGCCACGAGCCATTAGCCGTCCGTTTGAATCTCATAGTGACCAGCTTCAACTGTATAGTAGTTACAATCACGTCTCTGATTTAAAATGTCACATTTTAAAGGAGGTTAAACTTTTTGTCAAAAAAAATTGTCAAATGTGTGTAAGCATTATTAACCAAAACTAGCTTGTACATGCAATGCGACATGGTTCGTGATTGACGATTAACTGGCTCATTATGCCTCACAGCTAGTTTCGTTTTGTAGATATATATGTTTTGCTTTTTTTTTAGAATGGCAAACTATCATACTCTTAACCCCTAAAGTACACGAATGCCTGGGATGGAACCCTGGACTCTCGAAAAACCCTAATAATTCAACCCTACAAATGTAGAAAGTGAGACTCCCTGAATTATCCGCTCGCATTAAAAGTTTATTGAAACTATCTATACTACCAATGGTACATTTCAAAATAAAAAAAATAAAACTAAAATTCCTTTAATCTTGAGATTTAGACCACCAAAACCCTTCAACGACCAACACCAACGCCACTAGAAACTTTAACTTTCTTAAAGTACATTCACCAAAAAAATTCAAGCTTCTTTCGCCTAGCCCTAGTTCATATTGCCTTGATGATCAAATACATTCACTACATGAAATATAAGTTAATGCAGATACAGTATGATCAATTACGGTATAAGCCTGCGTATTTAGGATTATTTGAGAGTAAAAGTAATTTAAGAGATTTGACGTTAAAAAAAAATACTTCCATGTACATTGAGAACTGAGAAAACATAAACATCATACATCAAGTGGAGGCAATGCAACAAACACTTAAGGATGCATTTGTATAATTGTATAGTATAATGCAAGCATTGATCTGAACTAATGAAACGGAGTAATAAATAATGGCTATTAGAAAAGTATCCATCCATTTACAGAGCGATAACACCAAGATTAGCTATACGATATGAGTTTTACCATTTGGACAAGCGTAGCTAGTCAAACGTCGATGTCTAATTACCTACCCTAACTAGCAAGAAAGGCTTGTCAGGCATATAAATACCATTTCTACATCAAGATTACTGATTTTATTTTATTTTTACTTTTATCACCAACCATATATCGGGTTTTCGACATGTGGAGGTAGCAGATGAAGATCTTTACAATGCTGCTTGTTGTAATCCCGTGTACCAGGGACTGCACCCGTGCACTGCCTTAAAAATTCATTACCCGTCAAACAATAGTGTGCAAAAGCTAACCCACCATCGATCATTGATGTTAAATTGGGGACCGATTTTGACTTTCTACCAATCCCATTGACTTTATCTGATTCTGAATTACCTCCATTGCAGGTGTTTAGTATCTTGTCAAGTTCAGAATACTCCATGAACCTTTGCGTAGCTGCTTCCCATGAAAGATTATATTTTTGTTCAGGTGTAAGAGGGTGAGGGTCACTTGACATGGCTTCTCTTATTTTGTTTACAAACTCTTCAGGTGTCTTGTAAGTCAAGCAATTGGGGAATGATCTAAAGAAGTCATTCGAAGGGTGGTCGGCGCACACTACGAATTTCCCCATAGCTAGGGCCTCAGCTGTGGCTGTGCAAAGCACGTCACTCACGCTAGGGTTTATGAAGACTTTGTAACTGCAAGCCACCAAAGATCAAAAAATACACGATTAGAGGATTGGAGGGTCAATTGATAAGAGAGGCTGGAGGTGGCAAAACGGGCAACAGTTATTGGTCAAAAACTGTAATTTTATGTGAGATTCAAAATGGGTTGGGGTGGGGTGGGTTGGGCCAAACCCACCAACACTTTTTTTTTATTTTGTAAATAACTAATGTGTTAAATTTTATGATTATAAGAAGGATATTATTAAAATAATAAGATAATTACTTCTACATAAAGCGATTTAGGACACTAACTTTGTAAGCATTTGGATATATGCTAAACGACTTTGGACCCATTTGGGTTAGACCCGTTTCATATTTAACCAGTTGTCTACATTTAACTCATTATTAATGAAATATAACCCACATTGATTGGTTTCCTTAATGGATTGCAACAGTAGAGAAAGATGCTCAGAATTCTTACCCATGCAGCGAGTCATCGGCATGGTCTCTGCCTTTCATAAAGTTCACATTTAAATCCAAACTTTTTGCCGTACTCTGTACTTCATGAGCATCCTCTCCATTGCCATAAACATCAAGTTTAAATCCATTAAGGTCATTCTTTTGTTTCGATAACAAATCTATTAGCTCCCGGTATCCCTTGGCCCAAACCATCTTTCCCAAGAAATATGCTCCTTTGGAGAACTTTTGTTCCCCAGCCTCCTTTTCTGCAGCCATTCGTTCCCCAATTTCCAAAAACTTAGGATTAACACCATGAACATTGCATATGACAGACTTGGGTAAATCTTGGGTTGCAGCAGAAAGGCGAAGAACCTAAACAGAACATTGAGAAAACTAGGTAATCACATATAGAACTTCAAAAATGGTAAAAAAATATTCTCGACAAATAAGCACGTATGAGGTGGCAATTTCGATCCAGTTATCTATGAATAGATTGCTTTGGACTTTGTTATCTCAAATAGTCAAATGGATCAAATCAAAAAAAAATATCTATAGGAAGAGCGGGTCAAACAGGTTGAAACTGGCCAAAGTCTAATTATAATGTATACAACCTCCTAAATCATTTTAATTAAAATACTAGGAGTATAACTGTGATATTATTTTGTGAGCATAATTAACACAATTACTATTTTTAGAAGACATGGAATAAAATAACAGTTCGGGTCAACACAGCCTGGCCCGGCACGTTATGACACTTAACAAAATATGTCTCACTTCAACCCTAGCCTGCTACCCAAACTGCCCGTCTCACCACCTCTAGTATAAACCATGAACATACCAAAATAAATAAATTAATTAATTAATTAAAACAAACAAGTGGAGTACCTTGTCACAATATGCTCTGGCCACCAAATTGTTTATGTGTTTCACAAAGAAAGCTTGCAGAGCTCCATTCTTCTCCCTCTTGATATACTCCAAGTAATTCGTGTGAACAACACCAACCACATGATTGAATTTATCAGTCCACCGTTTACCATGATGGTACCAGTTCAGATGTTCTGGTTCTTCAAGGATAGCAATATCGGCCTCCTTCGATGAAATAAACTGGGATGTATCTCCAGCGGGTATTATACTACGCCTTTCCTTTTGAAACTGAACATGAGGAATACCATATATGCATATTTTCAGTCCCAATTACATCGTAAACAATATTGTTAATCAAATAACTAGTATTATTAATTAAATAACTATTGAGATGTAGCCGCACATGGCCATTCCAAATCGCAAGCTAGTTTATCAAAATACTGCATGCATATCTACTTAAATTAAAACCAGTTAACTTACAAGATTGCCCTAAATGAACATTTTCCTGATGTCAGCAGTTTTGTAAGACTAAGGTAAGTGCGTTACCCAACATCTAATTAGGACATGGTTGGTTACCCAACTATGCAATAAACTCTATTTTTACATTAAATAGTCGAGACAAGCTGATATAATTACTGGAAGAAAAAAAAAAGGGTAGTAAAGTACCTTTCCAGGATAGAAGGATATTTTAAAATCAGCATTGAAACCCACTCTTTCCTTGAGCCAATTACGTATGTAAACCTCTTGTTCTTCTGGTGAGCTGAATGTAATATTATTTGGATAAACTAATTCTTGATCTGTTCTAGTAAGCCAAGGAACCAGCAGTGTGACACTCTGCTTTTCAGATTTTGCCAAATATGCTGCTCGAAACAACGGATTTACAGCTGTCCCTGTCATCCAAGGTAGACTAGCGGTAGTGACAATGGCTACATGTCTTTTTCCATCGGATGTGTCTCGTTTACCAAGATCGTCCCATAATCCACCTTCATAATGATGCCCTGTACTTTGAAGCACACTTGCTATTCTTAAATCCAGTTCATCATTAATGTTTTCACCTTCAACAATGGACGACTCTCCAGTGGGAAAGGAGCGCAACAAAAGTTGATTTTTCCTTTTGCCACATAAGCTTTCCACTATCTTGTCAGATATATCTGTCACATGCATGTTAATGCAATTAATTAGTATCTTTTTGGCCAAAATTATAAACACTGCTATGCTCAAATCCTACATATATATTTTTTATTTGATAAAAAAATGTAGAGCATGAATAACCATTTAAGGAATAATAGTACGAAAACAGAGACAAATCAGCTACCTCTCTTGACACCAAGGTGATCTAAAAATGGTCCAGACTGCCTAACCAGACACGCCAGAAGTTCTTGAAAATCCAGAGGCTGAACTTCCTGAGACATTAATAGAGAACTTTTAGCATAACTTTTTTGCTCCAATGCAATGCAAGTCACCAGTTACATCAGTTTTAGTTTTATTAGACAGTTGAGTTTAGAACATCAACGGAAATTTTAACCCATTTAATGAATCAGGAATTTATTTGGGTTGAATTTTACTGATAAATGGTTAAACATGGAAAAATATAATATTATTACCATTACGAAAAAGAATCAAAGATCAAAAGTCACATAAAGTGTATTCAAAGGCTTACAACCACTTAAAATGGTCTAATTAAAAGACATTTGTTCATTCTTATAATAAAGAAGTTCATTTTAATAATGATATTACACTAATTACTTTTTAAACACAAAAGTGAAATAAGAGAGGACAGGAAAAAGCTTTATCCAGTCAACCCAGCCCATCCTGATCCACACTAATAAGTGATGAATGGTCAATCGATGACAGACAGTAGAAAAATGTTAACAGAATAAAAGAGGAAATGTGAAATGCACCCAAAACAAAACAAGTGGTGATGGGTGTATAGCTACATCGAAATATATACCTTTGAGTACTCTGGTTCCTTACATATTGCTTTCTGCAAGAACAGAAAAGGTATATTAGCAATATATTGGTCAAGGACCTTTCAGTTACAGTAAGATACCAATCACAAGTTGTGATAAACTGCTAGCATAAGTAATATGAATATGGTTTACTCCTGTCAATTTATCAGATAGTTGCAACGCTGAACATTTAGTTCTGAGACATCTGATACCATCAATATAGCCTATAATAAATTCTGAGTTATATGTAATGTTTTTGAATAAGGATTGATACATGCTTTTATTGTTATGTCATATAGCAAACATAAGCATGAGCACCAGATTAACCATGAACAGCTCAAAACTTAAATTTTACAATATTTGGTTGTTGGTATATATATAAATGCCAGAGGGACACTCAATTACACAAAATTAAGATTATAACAGCTTGATTTGCCTATATGAATGACTATGGATGTGTACTAGGATTTATAATGAATAAACCAACTTGTTCACTTCTTTAACTTTTACATATTCTCAAATATTAAGCTCTTAACAGCCATATGACACTCCAAAAAAAGTTCTTAATAGCATCAACACTAAGATCAATATTATACGGTAACAATAACAATGCTCCTACTTATAGTACCTAACAATATTTATAGTTATGGTGCCTAACAATACTTCATTTAAAAGGATAACGATATATTGTCTAACTTATGATGCCTAACAATACCTATAGTTAAAATGCCTATACAATACTTCATTTAAAAGGATAACAAGATATTGTCCTACTTATGGTGCCTAACAATACTTATAGTGCCTAACAATACTTCTTTTTTTTTTGAACGGGCCTAACAATACTTCTAAGAATATGAAAGCGTGTAATCATCTCCTAATAAGGAGTTAGGCATAATAAGTAGGAGAATATATCATTATCCTAAAAACAATAAGCAAAAGAATGCATGCGCTCATACTCACAAGAGCTAAATGATAATATATCTGTCATGACCAGACGATCGGTTGTCAAAAAAGAAACCCAATTGGTTAAATAACTGAACCATAAACCTCTCCCGATTGGTTGTCACAATATATAAGACCAGTAAGGGTCCAGCGCATACAGAGGCAAATCCAACAGTCTTCCTATACTTGAATAGGGTAACTAAGCAAGTATACAGGTCCAGGGCAAAGACAAGAAGATGCAATATTTAGGCAGATACCCTGAATCATCTTTCACCCTTTAGAACGATGAAATAAATGAACCCGAAGAAGATATATCTCCTCAAACAATTCGTGGAAACTTATGCATACAGAACTACTTCATATTGTCTTCCTAATTATACATTTCAACAAAAACTCAACAATTTTAGCCTAACACAAAGAAATCCAGTATCTAACCAAAGAGCAAACTTTCCTCATAATATGCAGGTCAAGATAATAGCATAAATTAACTCAAATTCAAATAGAAATATATATAATTTATAGCAAAAAACTTACCAAACTGGATTTAACCTTCTCAACAAGCTCACTATTCTTAATCCCTTCAATAATCTCGGAAGACGAACTCTTCTGTTCCAATTCCTTTAACCGCATTTTCAAAGCTCTAATCGGCTCCCAATTCTTCCCAACCTGTTTCTCCGCATCTTCATCCTTCCATTCCCAACTAAAATCTCTAACTCTAGTCCTTCCCCCAATCCGATACCCATTCCTCCCTCCACCATCAGCCTCATCGACTTCCGCCACAATCGCATTCTTAATCGCCGATAAGTCGATCCTAATTTTCGCTCTGGGACTCCATTTCTCCAACACTCTTTTACTAAAATCCGGCGACGAATAAGCTCGCCGGAACTCCGTTAACTTCGGCTGCAGCTTCTTCACAAACTCAATCTCCGCCGGCGACGGCGACGACGACGTTGTGATCGCCGGTACCGGAAAAGTCGACCGGGAAGCTGACGTCAGGAAGTTTTCGAATTCCCTGTCGAATGAGGTCGCTAAGTTTTTGAATGAATTCGCTCTTGATTTCATTAGCTGTAGATCTGCTTCTGTTGAATCCTTCACTTCCCGCCATCCTTTTGAGATGAATGAAAACGCTTTCTCCGCCGTCACGGCGGAGCTCGTCGCCGTCGCCGTGCTTGTCTCCGATGGCCGGAAGTTAAGCATAATCGTTAAATGAATATTTTTCCGGTGAGTAATTAGGGTTTACTGTGTGTTATTGTAAGGTGTGTTTAGTGTGTGTTTGGCTAATGCGAATTTAACGGTTGTGAAGAGTTTGTTTTCTTTTGTTCTTCTTGTTCTTCTTGTTTCGTTCACCTAAAAAAATATTTATAATTATATTTATATATGTGCCATGTTGCATCTCACGTGATAATCGGATTTTCTGGATGACGTGTCAGTGGGTTATTGGTTGTCGTGTGGGACCAACAGGATGAAGGAGTGATTACGTGGAATACTGTTGGTTTTTTATTTTTTTTATTATTGGTATTTTCTCGACATTGCCGGAAGATTCCTGGGCATATACTTTATGTTGATGTTGAACTGTTGAAGTGGGAAAAAGATAAATAAAGTAAAATAAATAAATATAAATAATTCTTATTAAACTCGTTTTTTTTTGGTTTAAAAAATGTTATCTTGTTAAAGTAGTTTTTCACTTTTTCTATAATGGATTAATCAATTGGTATCGGGCAATGATGAAATGAATTGGTTGGCCATAAGTCACATGTTCAAATTTGAGCCTCAAAGGGTTTCTCGAAATGAGTTTTTTGGCGGCTCCGAATATGGTGCGCTTGGGCTACTCAGCTCTTTTTACATTCACGAGTGTATGGAGTTGTCTTTCATCATAAAATTACCCCGGATAATCAGGTTTTATTCATTGGTCATTAAAAAAAAAGACTTAATTAAACATAAAGTATCTATTTGTAGTTTATAGTTGAAAAGTTTTTATGAGACAAATTTACAAGTTAAGTGAAAGAGTATAACTAGAATACTAATCAAGTAGTTTTGTAATCAACTAACATGTTTAAGAGGGTTTTTTTTGATAAAATCAATGGATTCAAATATAAAGTTCTATGAAATTTATATTAAAAATATGTTAAACTTTTACAAAAGGTGTACTAAAATTTTATATAATGAAACCTTTCGACCAAAGTGGTGATATTAATATCACAAAGATTGATATATTTACCACATAATAAAAATTATATAGCATATTGTACAAGTTTTTAATGTACAGTTATGATAAATCTATCAATTTTTGTGGTACGAATATCACAACCCTTCGACCATATCTAACTTCATTCTCGTGACGGGGCCTTGAGCCTATAAATGATTGGTGAGAGGACAAACTTAAAACAATAAACATGTAAAACAAAATTATCTACCTTCCAATATATTAAAACAGAATTGACGTATGACACGTGGCGTATTATTTAAGTGACATGTGTCCATTTAGTATATATTAATAAATCCTATTTTTTAAATACCATATAGAATTAAAAATATTATTTAATTCGTAAACAAATATATATCCAATATAATTAAACTCTTATTATTATATTGTTACCATATCTACCCATAACTTACCATATGCATGATTTATTCCATTTGATCTTCTGTTTTAACTCTAAAACAACAATTTTATCTTTTCCAATAATAATTTTATATTGATTAAAACAATAAATATTTAATTGTCACCTAATATATTTAGTTATTTATTTATTATAACTAAAATTAAAATCATGTTACATTGGCATTCGATCTTCCTTTTTCAAAACCTTTTTAATAAACAGATATGATTTATAGTATATTATTATAGTTAGTATTAGTATATAACTAGAAATAATACCCGCGCAATACGCGGTGGTTGATGGTTGAAGTTAAAAGCTGATGGTGTCCGGCAATCGGCTTTGCCGACCGCTGGCTCTGCATTATCTAACACATGTATATAAAAATTGTATTTGTTGTTATTGATAAAAAATATATATAAATAAAAATGGTAATGTTTAAAAAATTCAAAATTTAAGACACTATGTAAATGCTTTATAAGGTAGTATAGATTATATGATGTTACCATATTCAAATATTACCATAACATATAATTTTCATCATCGCTTATAAATATTTTAACATAACTTTTTTTTTTTTAATTTTTGGACGGCAAATTGGATCATTTACGGGCCACTGACCTATCTGGTGATCTCCGTTCCACGAGTGCAGGACCCGAAGACCACCAACAGGAGAAAACTCACCATAATTGATAGATTACCCCTGGTCCAACATGGAACCCTAATTTTGTTACATGTAAGACTTGAACCCATGATCTTTTCATTATTAAAGTCATTGGGTACCTCACCTTAGCCATTTGGACACAGAGTCATTGGTTAATTTTAGTTATCTATCTATACTACTTTATAAAGCAAATGGTTATAGTCTTAAAATTTAAAAATTTTCAACATTTCCTTATTTATCATATCATAATGTCTATTATTTAATGTCTTATTATTT
>JAOEHQ010003089.1:0-18595 GCA_025447715.1 Asclepias incarnata
GTTATAATCCAAATAAAATATATGTTTTAATGTTCACAAGCAACTAAAAATAATATTAAAGTATACACATCATCATAAAAATTACAAAAAAAAAAAAAAAAAAAACGGTTGAACCGGAAAACCGGCCACCCGACCGCGCACCGGTCAAACCGGCCGGTCCGGTTTTTAAAACATTGGTTTTGCATCTCAGAGCATTGCATTAGGCACCATGAGACTATTGATTTTATCATTTGATGATGTATTAATTGTAGTGTTTCAGTCCTGCTTCTTCAATATCGCTGACTAGTTGGCTAGTTGCTTTCATCAAAAATAACCCTGACTAGTCACCGTAATTTTTGTTCAACAGAAAACTTGGCTGAGGTTGAAACATTTGCGCATACTTCATGATGCGGTTCCTCATTCTGTCGATAGAGTCGGGCATCCTATGCATGTTAAGGTAATTAAAATAGCATCATCAAACATTTCTTTTTCAAAATTATGCCAATTGGTAGCTTATTTTAATGTCCATAATGTTAAACTCATCTTTGACCGTATCTTTGATTTATTTCTCAATAAAATTTGTTATAATTTCCATTTTCAGATGTGTCCCAGCAATTGGAACATTTCTGTTCTTGGGACGTTTTTAAGTTATATTTGTCGTATCTTCATTTTGCCATCATTTACATATTAATTGATGCAATGGATTCGGGCCTATAAAATGTTCTTTTGCTATTACCCAAGATTATATTAGGCATTTAACAAATAGTTAAAACACTTTCTTGAGTCAAACAATACAAATAGGTAAACAGAGGAGGTTTTTCCATGTTCTGGTCACCGAGGAGGGCGAGTCTTTTTAACTCAGATGTACGTCGTCTAACCAGGGTATCCCCGTGACCATTTCCAAACCCTTTCCCTGGCCACCCCAAGATGTTTACATAGAGAGGTTCAAACCTGAGACCTCTTATGAGGACATCAATATGCCTAACCACTAGGCGACTTTGGTGGTGGTAAAATAGAATTTGGGCGACTTGCGAACAATTCGAGCTGTTTCCTGTTTAGCTACTTTTTGTTGACATTGCCCATTTGACCGGGTAGAGGTGAAAATAGCTCAAATCAATGAATTCATTAGCAAATGGGTCTAAATTGCCACATCCACCTCTATACAGATGTGAATATTATGATTTTTTTTACACGTATTCGTTAACCAGGTAGCAAGAAGACGGTTCCAATCCAGGACAGATACGTCATCATTTGGTTGGGTTTATTGTGGTTCACACAATTTCAGTGCGGCTGCTTGGGGCCGTCCAATTCACACTTCACTCGCTTCCAAGTCAAACGGAGAGTCGAGAAGTAAATCTGTATTAGGGTCAAGACTCCACATCTGTAACTATGAATTTGGTATTGTCTTCATTGTCCCCCCTTCAGATAGAAATGATTGCACCAACAAAAAACATTCAAATTTGGACGACATCACTTTGCCATTCGTTGTGCCTGCCCCTAGATACAGACCCATGGACGCACCTGCAACAAAGTTTGCTATGAGCAAGGTGTTTACGGAACTTGCTGAGCAAGAAAGGGAGAAAAGTGTAGAACCAATGGATGTTGAAGAAGAGATACCGGATGAGGAGGAAGAAATATTAGAAGTGCCAAATGTCATCATTGAGAAGGAAGATGAGAAGGCATATGCTGATAAACTTTGGGGTTCAAGCTAAGTAATATGTTTAAGAGCGTCTGAGTAAGGCATATTCTGACAAGGTCTTGAACATGTGATCATGCATGGAAAACGAGAGCTTTTAGTCACCGATTTTCTGTTCCTGCCTTCATTCGAGAGTGTGAAACTCGACAGTGATCTAAGGGCTAAGAGACTCAGCTACTAAGGTCCATGCTATCCTCGCCTCCTCCAGCAAGTGGAGACTTAAAGTGTTAGTGTGAAGCTCAAACATGTGATTTTGGCGGGGCAAGAGGTCCTTTTCAAGTGGATGATAGCTGAACCTGCATTTGGTGTTGGTGCCATGGGTTGAGTAAGTTTTTTGTGTTTATTGATTTTTGAAAAGTTATTATGAATTTGTTTCTTTTCTTTAAAAATATTATTTGGACTCGCTATTATTTCTTTGGTTAGGGTGATTTGAAGATGGAAATGAGTTAGAGCTTGTATAGCTTATTGAAAGAAGTTAATGTATAGATATTATTTGATTTTTTAAATATATATATTTACTTTAAGATAATTTAAGTTGTTGGAATATGGTTATATATCTCTATCTCTACTCATATATAAAGCATTTGGGATGTCTTAAAAATCAAATTTTAAGCATTGAGATATTAGGGAGGAGGGTACGCCCCGAAAAACGGGTGTGGCACCGTGCGCTACACCATGGAACACTGTCCCCTCCCTTTGGGGAACGGTGGGGAAGCAGTGGGTGGGTGAGCCCACTCATCAAGTCACTCATCAAGAGATTAACTTGTTTCTTTATTTTTTTAAAAATAATTGAAACAAAGGGGTGACGGAATGGTGAGTGGGGGTGAGTGGCATTTCTTGTATTGGATGAGTAGAGTGGAATGATAGAAAATTAGAAAAGAGAGTGTGGGGGAGTGATGAGTGAGTGAGGGACGACATTCCCTCCTCCTTTACTATCATACTTTTCAGTCTTCACCTAACTATCTATATTTAGATAATCTAAATTAACATACAAGAAAATTAAACACTATTTAAATTGTTAACATACTAAAATAAAATGTTTATTTCGAGGGCCATCATTAACAAGTCTCTATCTTACACCATTAACTTGTAACACATTCGGCTGTTGTGTATTGCACATACACACTTTAAGTATATATGACATATCAGTAAAGGGTAACGATAGACACTCCTATAGTCCTATATAATCATTCTAAAATTCTTCCTAATAAAATAATGATGACACAAAGAGAAATCAAGAGAGGAGATGAGGGAAGAGAATAATCAGATATCATGTCAAAAATTTATGATTTTAAAAAGATTTTTAAAAAGATTTGTCAGAATCATTTTCTATCAAGTAAACATTTGAACTATTTATTTATGGAAACATTGTAAAGTTAAATATTTACTAGATAGATGTCCGGGAGATGCGGCAGTGTGGTGGTGGCGGTGACGGGCGGTGGTGGTGGTAACGGCAAATAGTGTAGGTTAATGATGTAAAGGTAGATGTAAAAGGGGTTGTGTAGTTATTGTAAAAGTTAAGGAATAGATATTGTAAAATAGTTCATTAAAAATATTTTTGATAGAACATGTGTTTTAGTTGTTAAAGATGTTGATAAAATAAGAACATATTGGACGGGATAAGATGCTTTATAAAGGAGTATAGATTTTTTTTCAAATGTTCGCCTAATTATGCAACTATTTTACTTTTTTTTTTTTTGTTGTTGTAATCTGTTCTTACTTTTATATCCTAATTAACTTTGATTAACAAATCTTAGTTATTAATCTAATGCTTCATATATACAATGTGAAAATTGAAATTGTATTTGTAGGCATTTTACTATTTAGTTGATTTAGGTTCTAATTACTAAAAAAACAGGAAAAAGAAAAAAGGTAAAGCTTACAACAAATTTGATTCTTTGGGTATACCTAAGTTGTTTCTACCAGCCATGGGAGATCCATAAAACGTTGAATATTTTCAGAAGCGTCAAAAATAATTTGGACTGTTGCATTGTGCAGAATAGTATTTAAAAGGTATAGTAATAGTATTACAACAATGGTTTAGTACAATAACATCAACAATAAAAACCTCATCCATTTTTTATGTTATTATAAATATAAATATATTTACAAGTTTAACTTGTCCATAGTAAATTCAAAAGAAACTTGTACATAGTACGTGACAATGAGTTTCAAACATGGATAAACGAAAAGAAATTTTAAAAAAAAGATAGCTAGCTAGCAGCACATATGCCATCCTTTGTATCTTTTGTTGGTAAAAAAAAACATCGAGTTTTATGTTTACCGAAGTTTTTACTGAAGATTTTTATACAAATACATCAATTTATTGGTCATATAGAAGAAGGTTCCACTGTCCAATAAATTCTGTCAAGACTCCAATAGATTTAGACAAAGATAATAATCAAGTATGGATGATAAATTGACTGGGCACTCCATCTGCAACTCAAGGTATACTCATGTAGCGTAAAAAAACAGGGATGATTATTTGGGCGAGTTTGAGTTGTCTGAAAATCCACACAAACTGAAATTGGTGCACCCCAATCGGAATAATCAAAACTCATTTAATTGGCTAGTGATTCACATTATGGATGCATTATGCATGGACGCTCCGTCTATTCATCCACAACCCCCATCCTTTGAGAGAAAAGGGAAACAGCAAAAGAAGTTAAAAACATAAGCTTCAAAAACAAATATGGATGCAGCAAGCAAGATCCTCTTTTTATCCTGAAATACTTCATTTGCGGGCCAATTCTACATTCTGGCTTACAAATATAAATTAGATTACCAGTTTTAACTAAGCATATAAAATATATCATAGGATGAAAAATCGACCGATTCCAGTCAAGATTAATTGTACAACATTCACTTCACTCTATCACCAAACAACTCAGAACAATTCAGAAGAGATACCACTGTGGCAAAAAGAACACGATGGATCTGTTTCCCAACTTCTAACTACTGCGCCACCTACAACCCCATTGATCTCAGCAATCACTCATTCCTGAAGCATTTGATAAAACATTAGTTAAGGTAAAGATGTATAAGTGGCAATATGAAAAAGTTAGAAAGCAGGTTGGATAGAACAGTACAATCCTACGGTGGACCAAATCAGGTTGGGTTAACCTACGAACCTCTTTTTGTCCAATTGTTTTAAATTAAACAAATAAATTAATGTTTTAAATTAAACAAATAAATTAATGTATGATACATTATATAACAATTACAAAATAACTATTAAGATGATCCAATTGTTTGGAGTAAACCAATTTAAAACGTAGTAAATATTTTAGTATACTCTAGGAGACCTTTAAACCATCCGACCCGTTTCATTTTCCTTGCCATTTCACCAGTTATAATGTAAACTGGGAGTCCACAAATCTCTAAAGAACATAATCAAAATTAAATCCATTTCTCATAAAGACAATTTAGTACCTGCTCCATGTCTGTGGGACCATCATTTTGCCGTGTTGCTTCTGCATTGGCATTCCCAATATTAAGATCATCTGGAACTTGACCGGACTTCAAAGCCTGCTCCACCAATCAATGATATTATATTAAACAATCAGTGGAGGAAATGAGAACATTTACTAATATATTCATTCCATTGACAAAAGCAAAAAACAAAATCACAGAAATTAGCAGATGAAATCCCTTGGAATTTCTATTAAAGATTGTAGCAACATATCACCTTTTCAAGTCTTGCTACCTCTTCAAGAGTTTGGGCATTGACAATGGCAGCCTGCACAGTACACACAATATTATTATTATTATTAAACTATACACAAGTATAGCTTGGAAAAATGCAGCACAGAAGTAGACAGATGTCTACTATCATACTAGTTGTATAAACATATTGGCAATCTAGAAGACATACTAATGCGTTTACTAAGTGATGTGCAACTTCAATGTCAGACCCAACCACACAGAGTAGATGTGGCACAATTAGCTGGTCAGCCGGGTAACTAGCCAAATCAAGTTCAGGTCAATATGGATCAGGGCATCAGGGTTATTTATAGCCTAAAACATCTCTATTCAAAAAAAATTTATTTATTTTGACTCGACTATTATTAGTGTGTCAAATACCATTACTAAGTAATACAATATCATTTCAAAAACAATCTAATTTTTGAATGGTATGATTTAGGAGATTTTATGAATTAAAAATTACACTATTGGCAACTTTCAGCACATTTGACTCAGTTCCTTCTAAGCTATTTTTTCTTCACCAAAATCGACTCATTTTGCTAGAATCTAATGACTACTTAGCTCAGCTTGCACCCCAACTCCAAACTACCCTAGTTAAATGAATTACATTTCTGTTGGACAAACTTTGAGATCTTGAGGACCAGAGGGGGAAGATGGAACGATATATGTGTGTGTGTATATATCTATGGTGAAGGATATTGATTGCTAAGGTCTTATTACCTTTATAGCTGTAATTTGCTCTGGTGTAGGTCCCACTGGTTTAGATGGCTCCTCTTCCTCAGGCTCCTCGTTTGCAACCTCACCAGGTACAAATGTCTTGACAGATTCTTTTTTAGCTTCCTCTTCAGCCTCTTCCGATTTAAATAACTTGGCTGCTTCAGCTCGCTCCTATCACCAATAGATATAATATTACCAATAGCCCTCACGAAATATATAATGCATGGTAAAAGACAGAAAAACATGACTAATAACATCTGAGATAAATAGTAACACTGCACTAACGATTAAGCAGTAATCATAATGTATGAACGTTGGCAACAACATAAAGTAAATGCAAAAAATAAGTTGCAGACATTTTGCACTGTATCATGAGTTCTACTGTATCATGTAAGACCCTAACTAGCAAACTTTTATAACACAAAGCTACAAAACGGCTAGAAAAGGAACCTAAAAATCCGAATTTACAATCCCTCATAAACAACAATACCCGATCCAGACGGGCCGGGGCAGGGTATGGGGAGGTGAGATGTAGACAGGCACCATACCCCTAGGTACAGACTGCTTCCAGAAAGACCTCTGGGCCCTGGCAAGAGAGTGCAGATGTATATGTGTGTGCGTGTATAAACATCTGAAAAAGGGGATTATGTACTTCTGAATTGCATGTGTGAGTCGGTCCTAATGTGGTGTAGTAAGAACCGGTACACATCTACATTTCTACAGTCTAGGTACAATATAATATGCATTTCCTAGTGGTGGAGCTAGACATGCCATAACATAATTATATATCCATGATGATTGGAATCATAATTGGAGATATCAAGCCCAGCCCAATACAAAATAAGAGGTTGGAGGCATTCTATAGCGCATTAATGATTAAGCAGAAATAAAAAACTATGCCTTGTATAAACATTGGCAGCAACAGAAAGGAAATGTAAAAGCAAAGTTGCAGACATCTTGCATAGACATTTAAGTTACAACACATCATGTAGGATGCTTAGTGACTTTTATGACAACAAGCCACCAAAATGGCTGGAAAAGGACCTTAAAATTCTGAAGTTTCAATTGTGCATAAACATGACTGAAAAATAGCCTGGGTAAAAAAATTATCTGAACATGGGCTTGAACCCTCAACCGTCTTAGATGAGGATCACCTTAAATACGCCTGGATACAACTGAATATATTTGGGGGACTAGGTCCTTTGGATAACAATACATAATTTGAACTTTGGAGGGTTCATTTGTTGAAATACTGTTGTTCCTAGGCGAGAGTAGTTAACTAAGCTCTGGTCTTCTCTCAATGCACGTTCTCCATTTTCTTTACATAAAGAATAACCAACGGGCAGTCAACCCACATGTGAGAGTTACCATACAAGGATTTAAAAACACACAGGTAAGTTGTGGGAACCAAATACCAGGCCTAAAATTGTCAAATAGACTATCTGTGTCTTAAAAACGTTCATCATTAAATCTCTCAGAAACATAGCAAAGGTTTTAAGATGGAAAACAAGATTCTCCAGTCGCATGCATATGGTTTGCTTGCCATGATCATATAAGTTTGAGGAATCATTACATTAAGACGAAAAACACATAGAAGTTGATCTCTATTTATTTTTTTTGAACGGCAAATTATCCTACTCCTACTCCAAAACTAACCCGAATGCCTAGAAGTTGATCTCTATGTAATAATATAAAGTACCAGAGACGAAAACAGAAATCAGCTTTCAGCTAAGATATATCAATCATTTATGAAAAACAAATCACTTCGAGGCACATCCAAAGAACAATGTAATAGATGTAATAGTATGGACACATATGACAATGATAAAAACTATGCTACCACCTTTTTGTACATCCATCAGAACAGAACCACAGGAAGCAACCAATATAGATAAATTACTGTCCACCATAGATTACAAGTATTCCAACATGGTATACTTGTTTAAATTTAACTTATGGAAAACAAATAACTAACCTTTTGTTTAATTTTTTTAAAATCAAGCAAACGCAAAGCCTTCAACTTGTGAATGACATACAATCGATAGTTGGGTTTCTTTGTAATGTTATTGTCCAACAAGCTCAAGTACTGCAGCTTCGGTAGCGATGCAAGTGGATCAATCTCAACCAAATTAACAAGCCGATTGTTAGTAAGAACCAAAGAGTGCAGTTTCGGCAAGAACTCTGTAAAAATGTAAACACCACCATAACTTGTTATATTAAAATTACAAAATTAACAAACAAAGTAGTAATGAGACATTAAACCCAAGAATGAAACATGTCAAAATCAAAGAGAAGACTCAGAAAGAGAAACTGGAGTCTTTTACTCTTTTTATTTGTTTTGACATGTGTCGTCATCTCAGATGATGATGACATATGCCAAAATCAAAGAAAAATATGCGTAAGACATTTTTGCTCTCCTAGTCTCACCCTTCTGATTTTGACACATGTCATTATCTCATGGCAAACGTCAAAATCAAAAAGAAAATACAAGGAAAGATAAGGCGTGATACTTAAGATGTTTTCTATCCCCAAGTCATCTATTTCTAATAATTCCAACACGTATCAATGTATCATTGTCTCGTTAACAGTATAAATGAGGTCAATGCACCATTTTCTGGGTCAAAACCATAAGAAAACCAAAACAAGGCAATGTAGTAGATAATGTAGTAGTAGTACCTCCAATGTTCGGGTTAATACGAGTAATCCGATTGTTATTAAGCAACAACGTTCCAAGCCGATTTAAATTCGGAAAGTTTTCGAGCTTCACAATCTCATTATCAGACAAATCAATAGTATCAAATTGATCCTATTCAATATCATATAAAAATCATAAACACGTAATCAACCAAATATTCGAAAAAAGTAAAAAAATAAATAAATAATAATCTCATTAACCCTAAAAATCATAAAATAAAAATCACTAACCTCAGTAGCACCTAGATTCTCAATCACCGGAATTTTATTACCTATAAATTGAAACAAATTACATAATATATATATATATACGTACAGAGAGATAAAATTAGGTTAAAAGAAACTAAAAAAAACGAGTAGTGTGTATATATATGTATACCTCGAAGATCTAATTCACGTTCGCGAAGAGCGTTGAAGAAGTGAGGGCTTTTCCATATCAAATCGGCAGTTAATCGAACCATATTTTACTGTGTGTTTTTGTGTGTGTTTTCTGAAATAGAAGAAGACGGTGGTGGTGGGTGGTGGCTAAAACCCCAAACAATAAAACCCAAAGGTGGGGAAGATTATTACTATTATGCCCTCAATCAATGTTTTTCATTTTAGCGAAACGGTTTTGCTACTAGAAATAAATGTTTCCATCAATGTTGAGTTGGTCTAGTGGCTTGGTATTTTCTTGGTGACAGAAAGATCTCAAGTTCGATCCCCGTCTAAAAGGAAGTCCCTCCATGAGGGCTTGGATCTGGGAGATCCAGGTTCAAGTCTGAGGGGGCAGGGTTTACCCCTATTAATTGTCGTGTCTCCGGGCGAATTAGTAGAGGTTTTCCCCCTATCGGGTATTTGAAATAGACATTTCTGCCCGGTTAAGACAACGTATGCTAGACCTTTCGTTGTCGAATCGCGACACGAAGATCAAGCAAAATTCACCTTTCAAAAAAAAAGAACTAAATCTTTCCAGAATAATGAAAAATATATTTAATATTCATTAATTCAATCTAATAATATTATTTTTTATATGAATTAGGCTTTAAGGCACGTGCGATAAATGACCATGATCGTTTTTAAAGACAGGTTTGTAATGCGCGTTTCATGTAGATAATCATGTATTTGTGTCGGGTAAACGAACATATAAAGCGGAAGAGGAAAATAATTAGTTTATAGTTGAATGTATTGGGTGATAGTTAATATACTATTGGGTTGTAAGTCTTATTTAATGGGCCTAATAATAGGCTTGTTTGCATATCAAAATTTTGGACATATAGAATTAGTCTTGAAAAATGGAAATTTTGATAAGTATAAATAAAAGTGTTTGATAAACAACTTTAAAACTTTTATTGCAATAGGAATATTTGTATGGGTATTGCGTCTTCAAATTTTGGACATATATAATTATGCTTACAAAATGTGTGATACATATATAAACTTATTACCGGATATTAAGCTAGTTATATATTATGTATTGATAAGAGCTCTCACAGTGCCCATACTCATAATACAGAAGAATTATGTCATGTCAGCGTCACATCAAAAAATCACCACTAAATAATAACTAATCCTCTAAAACATCCTCAATACCATAACTAACTCAAAGATTAGTCTTGGACCCACTTATTTTCAATAAAATAAATGTTTGTGTAAAGGGGAGAGAAAAAATACACATACACACTCGTCCTCTCAAGGGCTAATCTCCGATAATGAGTCAAGGACGAGTCACTGACTCGTCCATCCTTGAAGGATAAGTAAAGGATGAGGGCGTTGTGAAAGCTCGAACAACACCATAAAAACATACTTATGAGCATTATTTTTTACTTAGTCACACAACTTTTTTTTCTTTATCGTTTTATGGATTCTACTTTGAATTTGTAAACAATTACATAGTTTTAATTTTATCAACTCATAGTTCGCTAATTAATATTGATTTTTATTTATTTGTATCTCAAACTCTATCTTTTCATTTGATCAAAAATTTCAAATATTGTTATTCAAATCAATATATTTAGTTTTCAAATTATATATTTTTTCCAGCAAATTAATAGATTGTATTGAATAATAAATAAGTGATAGAGTGGTTATGTAAATTGTTATTAACTATTTATATCAACTATTAGTCATTTGCATTATAAACTCGAACCCATAAGTTTCATTTAATATTAAAAAGTGAAATGTATCTTTTCTAAATTGCTTGTGTTTTCAAGTAACATGGCATCTCTTTCAAGTCAACTATTCTCAACGAAGAATTGGCATTGTTCCTGTAAACTCATGTCTCAAACATTGTCACGCTAGTGAATCAAGGATATTTTTAGTATTTCTCGTGAATAAACCACACCCATCTTACATATCTCCAACGTTGTTAAGCCAGTGAATCAATCATGTTTTAAGAATTTCTCAAGAATAATCCACGCTATCTTTCAGATACGGCATATATGTCATTTTGTACTCATTGCGTACAAGTATACTCTTAATGAATCACCTTAATTAAGGGACTAAAGAAATTTATACCAGTTCAAATACAACATTTGTTACATGAAACCTATAACAATTCATGTTACAGTTACTGACCCATTCTTTATAGGTTTTCAAACTGTAATTACCGGTTTTTCAAATCAATTGAATAGAAGATTTTACTCCATACAAATATCTATACTTCTATAATAATATATAAAACATATAAGTTTAATCTTAATATTTGAAATTAAAAATTTAAGAACACCAACATTACTAAGTTCCAAAACAATTATTTATATGGTAATGTTATTACTATGCAACAAAGACAACATTAATTAGTTTGTTAACAATAAAAAAAAAATTCATTGGATAATTAAATTTAAAGTTAGAGACACCTTTTATACCACTGCTAACCACCATCCAAAACCAGCAATGACCAGAGTCGGGCACCACCACCCTTCGAAGCATCTCTTTGCTAAAAGTTCAAAAATTTTAAACTCAGGAACTTGAAAATTTGTTTTTGTAAACACACATTGCGTAGATACAATTTTAGTAATATATTGGTTAAGACTAAAGGACCTTTTCAAAAACAAGAAATGAGCATCTAGTAACAACTTTTACGTACCAAAAGAAGCAAGTTACAAATGCCTACAAACATTAATTAACGGCTACTATCATATGCATCAGCAACTAACTTAAACCAAAAATAAAATATTACAAGTATGACGAGCGTGTGGTACTGCTACCCACTGCACGAGGACCACGGTTAGATCCCCTTTCAACAACCGTATCAGCAAACCTGTAGAGATCAGAAGATGGGACCCGCCTTCCAAACAAGCCATTTGGCAGAATATAATTCGGAAATGATCTGGAATATGGTGGACCCCCGTAAGGCCAAGGGTTATTCGTGTAAGGCATTGGTTCAGCAACAGGTCCGCCATAAACACAGGGAACATAGAAACCAGCAGGCACTGAGCTAGTTATGTTTGGGGGCAGTACAGGTGCACTAAATACAGATGAAGCGGAATAGGTTGTGACATAACTATTAAGAAGGTTTTGGTCAAAGTAACTTCGACTTGGTTGTGTTGATCGGTTATACGGGTGTGTGTCATAGTGGTCATGAGGATTCTGCCCGCGTGGCAAATTTTCGTGACTAAAACAAGTACGTTTTGCTTGCTGCTGATGGTTCAGATCCTTTGAAAACTCAGTTTCTTTTTCTTTCCTCTTTAGTGTCGACTTTTCTTCAGTCGACTTTAAATCTAGCTCATTTATTACTTTCTCCAGTTGTTCGATTTTTTCATTGATTTTGATGCCAGGAAGGAACTTTGAGGGATCAATCTTGTGAGTTTTCAAACATCTTCGTACGGATTTCAAATCGGATAACTGCCGCATCGTTGCTGCATTCTGAAAAAAAACCAACCACAAACACCCATTTTAGCCATTTTCAACCCATATACTCTATGAATGTGTTGAATTAAGTTTAATTTAATCTCCAACAGAGCCAACAACAAAAATCAAGATATGTAGCTTTAACAGAAAAGGATCGAAAATTGTGCAAAGTGTATTTTTAGTGCATACAATATCCTAAATCATTATATTCAGAAGACTACAGTATAAAAGTTATTTTTGTCATTATATTTGACACTCTAATTATTATTAAAAAGATGTACTTATTTTAGGGGGGAAAAAACTTCGGATCAACAAACCCAGTTTGTCAAAAAATTACTTGTTTTGACCTGATACCGTAGAAGACCCGTTACAAGAAATGTTAGCCAAAACTTTCAATTAGCCTTTAATAACATGGGAGAATCAAGTACATCCACTTCATTCATCTCAATTTTTTGTAATTATGACAATGAACAAGCAAATTTAGGTATAGAAGTTACCAAAAAGAAAATAAGGCAATTTCCAAGAGAAAAAGAAATTGCAGAAGGAATAGAAAAAACAGAACTTTACATGGTATGAAGTCAAATACTAAAGTGACTAGACAATAGAACTTCTATATAAGAGGTAGGATATAGGTCACCACTTGGATACTTTAGTGATGACAATGGGCAAGTAAGTAAGTTCAGATCAGAAGGTTACTTGAAAAAAAAAACTTTGCAACTGACAAGATAGTAAAGCACTAAAACTAAAGATAAAAGAGCGTTCGGTACTTCGGTACTAAAGATAAGAGATAATATAAATTACCACTTGTAAAGAAGATCCGTTTTGAGTGTCTTTTGTTTTATTATGCAGGAATGTCATCAATATGGTCTCAGGGTGGCACTTATCCTCCAACCCGAAAGTATAGGCAACATCAGCAGCTTCAATTTCAAGATTATTCTTCACCATCCAATCAATTACTTCTGAAACAGATAATTTACCAGACAAGACTTTAGCCAACAAAAAAGAATATCTCTTTCTCAAAATAATTTTATGATGCCAAGTACTAGCAGTTACAAATGTTTAGGGTTCAAAATATGTATGTGGTAAACTGGTAACTCAGCAGATCTCTTTTTCATAATTTGACCTCATACCTCTTCAATTTTTTCAATAACTATTTTTACTTTGCAGCTTATTCTAGGCTCCACTTTGCTTTTTGCTTAGCTTTTACGGAATAGTAGTAATAGAAAACATTTCCCAAATTGTGTGATGGTCGCTTCTAAATATCAAATATTGTTAGTTTGCATGTGGATGGTCAAAGGAAAAATTCACAATGCCTTTTGTTTATTTAATCACACATTCAATTGTTCATTCTCTAAGTACTAGCTTAAGATCTCTAATTTAATGATTCAGTTTGATCTAGATTTATTATCATAAATTTGACTTTTGATATCTTGAAAACATTTATGTCATGCACCGTATGCCATTACTACTATAGAAAATCTTACAAAGAATTATTGATGCTTTGGTGTGATTTTAGCAAAAAATAGAAACTGTGAACTAATAGAGCATATCGACAAAAACACATATAAAGATGACACAAGTCATGAAAGTAAAAATGAAAAAAACTCTAAACGATGAAATATCATCTGCTATACCAGGCTGGATGTCACCAAATGGATGGTTGTATAGCAACGTCTAAATAGAAGAAGTCCATATAAGACGCCATTCATAGTTTATTTTAGTTGTTCCCGTAGGTATTAACGTTACACAATAGTATGTGAATGCAACCATGTTACTTGTAAAAATGTAACACAAGCATTTAGATCTGTCTTTCAAGAGATTCTATGGAGACGCACCAATCACGAAAGGTATGCGCTAGATAGTAAATACTTAGAAAAAGATTCCCATTGAATACTAACTTACCAATCCATCATAGATGGAGTGGTACCCGTCACCAATGAAGCTTAATGCCCACATGGGAAGACTTAAATGACGCGGGTTCGATCCTTTGAGGTGCCCTGATCATGTGGGAGTTAAATAGAGGTATTTCACCGGCATCAAAAACCTTACGGGGAGGTCATGATGGGTATCCAATGTGGTACCCGACAAGGTTCCCTCCTTAACCCTTATTTTTTTAGAAAAAGATTCCCATTGAATGCTAACTTACTATTAGTGTATGCTCAAAACTTAACTACAGATGCAAAAGGGTTTTACGGATGCATGTGCGCCTGTGATTTATGTGTTTGTAACTAAAGTGCAGAATCTGATTTGCAGTTTAAACACCAAGAGACACTGCTACTTAAGCAAAAAGAAAAAAAAGTCAACTCCTCCATGCTCCAAATCCTGTACACCTAACATGTTACATTTCTATAACTCAAATTGTGTATACTCCCCAAAAAGAAGATAAACCTTTTTCCTTATAGGGGTTGTTTGACGTGAGTTTCCAAAAAGTACAAATCCGGATTGGCCTAATACTATGTGAGTTTCCAAAAGTGGCGTTCAAGAATCTGGATTAGCATGAAAAATCAAAAAATACAAATCCAAATTGGCCTAATACTATCACGTTTATTCAAATAAAATAACATCACCTACGTAATAATATTATGAGCATTTACTAGGCAGGAAACGCCACAAAAAAAGCAATTAAATCAAACCTGGAAGTTTTTGGATAAGAATAGTCGAATAACGAAGTGCATTGGATATTTCCTTCACATTACTAGCCCTAATCAAATCACTTAAATCCTCAGTTGAGAAAACACCATCTGGAATCCCGAATCCACTGATAAACAAAAGCAATCCCCTGGCATCAACCACCTCCGTGTTTATCCATCCACCTTCTTTGATCATCCGTTTTCTCCAATCAATAGCAGCATTCTCTGCATATTCTTTATCTTCTGTAGTGATCTGAATGCCATCACCGCTTATCATTACAAAACATTCCAAAATCAAAACTGATGCCTTCCTTGCCCTAGATTCCCCATAGGAGTATGCTCTACTGGTCTGTAAGAAAAACCTGCCAATGCTGTCTAATACAAGTTTCGCAGGATTTATAGCTAGCTTCAATGCCTTTGCGATTTCTTGATGGAGTGAATTCATTTCTGAAATATGTTCCAGTACATGCTTCTTCATTTCCTTGGCACACATTTCTTTACATAAGAATTCTAAAACGGCAATTGCGGGCTTCGTTGATGCATCAATGTCATCAGCTTTATTCGATACATCAAGTTCTTCAGGCTTATTCGATACATCAATTTCTTCAAGCTTATTTGACCCATCAATTTCATCAGGCTTATTCAATACATCGACTTCTTCAGGCTGATTCAATACATCAATTTCTATGGCTTTCCTTGATGCATCAGTTTCTTCTAGAAGTTTCTTTGATACACCAATTTCTTCAAGCTTATTCAGTATATCAATTTCTACGGGTTTCTTTGATGCATCGGTTTCTTCTTGAGGTTCCTTTGGTACATCAATTTCTTCAGGCTTATTCAATATATCAGTTTCTACAAGTTTCTTTGATGCATCAGTTTCTTCTTGAGGTTTCTTTGATGCATCATTTTCTGCAGGCCTCTTGAAAGTATCATCCTCTCCATCCTCCTTCGATGTTTCCCTTTCTTTAAGCTTCGTCAATATATCGATTTCTGCTTCAGGTTTCCACAAGGTATCACTTATTTCAGGCTTCTTTGATACATCAATTTCTGCTGGCCTTTTCAAAGCATCAGTTTCGTCATGCTTCTTCTTTGACATATCGATTTGTTCATCCTTCTTCTTCTTCAAGGTATCAACTTCTTCATGCTGCTTCTTTAATATATCGACTTCTTCATGCTTCTTTAATATATCGACTTCTTCATTCTTCTTTAATATATCGTCTTCTTCATGCTTTTTCTTCTTCGATTTATGAATTTCTTCATGCTTCTTCTTCGCTTTATCAATTTCTATATGCCTCTTAATTTGTTCATGCTTCCTCTTCGAAATACAGATTTCTTCATGCTTCTTATTCGAGATGCGGTTTTCATCAGCCTCTCTGTATTTATGCTTCTTCTTCGAAATATCAATTTCTTTTGGCTTCTTCTTCTTCGAAATAATAATTTCTTTTGGATTCTTCTTTGATATAGTGAGTTCGTCAGACTCCTTAGACATATCGATTTCCCCATCCTCCAGATCAAATTCTCCGTCCACATTTGATATGTCGATTTCTTCAGGCTTCTTCTTTGATACATCAATTTTCCTATCCTTTTCCTTCAATATATCAATTTCTCCATTCTCCAACGTATCGATCTCTCCATCCTCCAATATCTCAATCTCTCCATCCTCCTTTGATACATCATTTTCTTCATGCTTCTTCTTCTCCGCTACATCGGTTTCTCGAACCTCCTCCTTGGATATATCAGCTCCCTCGTGCTCCTTCAATTTATCGATTTCTCCTGCCTTCCTAAAACTATCACTTTTCTCAGGCTCCTTCTTCAATAACGCATTTATTTTATCAATAATATCCGCTTCCTTGCGCTTCTTCTTCTTCTTCTTCTTCGTCTTCTTCGATAGAGCATCATTATCACAATCGATATCCTCAATCATTTTCCATATATCAATATCTTCTTCACTCACCAAAATATCACTCTCCTTTTTCAATACATCAATTCCGTCTAACTTATCATTAGTTTCTTCTAGAACCTTCTTCAAATCATCAGCATCATTGTTTGCAAGTGTCAACTCACCGTTACTTTTTTCCGTTCCGTTAGGGTTCCGTTCCGCAAATATCGTTTCTATTACATCATTACCAGTTAACATTCACAGAAATTAATTAAAATTAAAAACTAATAATAATAATAATAATAAAATACCATTAAGTTTAATTAACTTAATATAATAATTATAATAAACTTAATTATTATTACTTACCAGTAGTAGTAGCATTAGTATTGAGTTGAAGAAGATGAGGTGGCAGTTGAGCGTCAATAGCGGAGCTAATGGAAGTAATATGATTATGCAAGTCATGGAAGTCATGTAAAAATGCTGACAATGCAGTTGAAAAGTCACTGAGTTCGTTAATTGAGTTTAGAAATTCCGGTGGTTGTTTTAGAAGGAGGTTTGATTTTGGTGGAGAAGAAGAAAGTGAAAGTGGATTAAGAAGATTGGGGGAAATTGTTGTATCCATCAATGGATGGATGGGTGGATGGATGGTTCAGTCAGATGGGTTTGTTAATGGAGAAGAAACCGAATGATTGAACACTGTTGTTGTTGACTTTCAAGTATCTGATGACAGACAATCAACACAGCGAGATCCTGTAGCAACTTTCGATAAATCTACCATTGTTATTTATTGTTAACTAATTTTTTACCCACGCTTCGTTGCGGAATTTAGACTTCCAACTTAGATATCAAATTATAAGTTTTGTTTGGTGATAGTTACCAAAACACACCATTTGGTAATCACATTACCAAGCATACACATATTATAAATATAAGATTTTGATGATGACTGTTTCAAGATATGTTGAATGCATACAAAATGTATCACATACAAAAAAAAAAGTAAATATATTGAATACATATAAAATGTAACACTAACGTTTTAAATTTTCACTCTCGAAATAAATTTTCTGGTTTCGTGACTAAAATGTTATTATATTTTTAAAGTAAAAGATACATTCTCACAAAAATGCTTATTACATTGTCATTATAACTTTTGAATTTAAATGTTTGTTTACTTTATCATTTTACATAAAACAAAAATCAAAGAAATGTGATGATTAAATTAAAGTTTTTAAAACCCGATTATTGTTTCGCCAATCTTTTTAATGGCAGAGGGTCGGGGCAAAGTGAAGGAGGGGCTGACCATACTACAGCCCCACAGACAGTTTATGACGACTTCGAGGCTACGAGGATCAGCCAAGAGGAAGTGAAGTTGGCCCTAAACAAGATGGGGAGAAACAAAGCAGTAGGTCCGGACCAAATACCTATTGAGGCATGGAGATGCCTGGGGGATGAGGGGGT
>JAOEHQ010003100.1:0-29793 GCA_025447715.1 Asclepias incarnata
TATGGTCCGAGTGGGGTTTTGGCAACCACGGGTACCATCTGTGTCAATATGATCTCGTGGGTACTAAACCAGTAATTGGTGGCAACCACAGGTACCATTTCAGTAATTAACTCATAAAATTATAAGTCATTAAAAAGATTTATCACTACATATTGTCTTATAAATATAAAGTAAGTATTTTTAACAAAATTTTAAACATGATTTTGACTTTTGAGAAAATCATCTAAAGGTTAACAATGTGTGACACAGTTACAATTTTGAACAACCTAGAGTGATTCGACAGATTTTGATTCTTATAGAAAAAACTAAGGAAGAAAAATAGGGTTAGTAAAAACTAATAGGGTACATTGAAATTTATACTTTGCTGTTATGAAATTTAAAGAGGTGGTTTTTAATAAATAAAGTATTACTTTTTAAGCATGTAATAAGTTTCATTATCATTTTCCAAAAAAAAAAATAATAATAATAATACAATAGGTTTACGAAAATGCAAAAAGTGAAAAATAAATTAGCTATAAAATTAAAAAAATAATAATAATCTAAGCTACAATAGCGATATTTTTAATTTATTTTATATTTTTATCATTTTATTACTATATCTATTACTATTTAGTAAATATGTTAATATATTTGAATTTTTTGCTTTTTGAGTGTTAAAAAAATCAATTATAAAAGAGTAATCAGAAAGAACCCCTTAATTCCTTGCACCACATTAATACTTACACAATCACCCTGCAAAGTTTTTAGTGTACCGAGGTAAGTAAACCTGAACGGATACTACCACATAAATCGATTAAATTCGGTCTGATACGAGAATAGAACTCGTGTTAATTTTTTGTTAAGTTTCCCCCTATAATGGTCCCGCATAGACAGTGACAGGTGGTCAGTTGATCTAAATCAGTTATATGTTTAAGTTAAAATGCAAAACAATATAAATTGGGTTTTAAAAAAAATGATAACATTCTTCTTGAAAAACAAATTTATCATTTTTGAGAAAAATAAATGGTGTGTTAATTGCCTTTTAGAGCGAGTATTTTAGATAGTCCCTAAAAAAATGCATATAAAGTTCGACATCTAAAAAATATAATTAGTTAAGTAAATCGATTGCATGTTTGGAACTTGTTTACCATATTTTATTTGAATCCAAAAATTTTTTATTATAAAAAAACTGAATTTATCAACTTGGTTTTGATTTTAGTAAAAAATCAAAACAAAACTAAAAATCGAACCGAAACAAACAGGACACACACCCTTAACGTGAAGTTACAAATGCATTTGGAAGAAAGATCAAGTTATCAAACAATTTACAATATGAAGTATTACCCGTTGATTCAAAATTGGCATGGTTCTTTGGTTCCATCGGTCGTCAGCCCATCGAAGGTATTACTGCTACTGCAGTACTGCCTAACCTAACTAAACCCATGCCCAAAATATGAAAGAAAAAAACCTTTTACATGTATTTCAAACAAAAATTAAATCAAATTAAAAAAAAAATTGAAATAGGCATTTCTGCTTCGAGGGAGTTCTCTAGCGCGGACCCCGGCTAAGACAACATATGCTAGAACTCCCGTGGTCGAATCGCGATATGAAGATCAGACAAAATTCACCTTTAAAAAAAAAAAAAAAAATTTGAAAGCTGGAATTAGCTGTAAAACCTACTCATCTAAGAATTCCATCACAATCTTCATGCTTGGTTCCACAACATGTTTTTCCCATATTTCCGCCACCCTTGTTCCACCACCACCACCACATTCTGATGTCATCACCGTCCTAAATGCTTCCGTGGCATCAATTCTTTTTAAATCATATCCAATATCTCTCAGCCGTTGGATCTTACCCACTTGTTTCTTCGCTAGCTGACACGTGTTGTCCTTAATCTTTCGTACTGCCTCATTGTACAACATTCTTTCCTTTTCTCTGTCATGTCCAATATCAGAGCCTGATCCGCTATCCATTTTCTCAATCCGGGGCCCCGATGGATATTTTTCGAAATATTCCGCAAATTCTGGAACCCCAATTGCTTGACCCAAACCGGCCCGGTTCACCTTCTTATAACACCCGGACTGGAAAAATTCTTCAAGTTCTTCAAACATACCCGAATCCAACATCTCATCGACCCGTTTTGATAAATAGCTATTTAAAACTGGTAAACAAACATCCACCCAAATGAAACAACAATCGAACCGAAGCTCCGGGTCCGGTTTGGGGTCGGGTTGGGTGAAAATGTCGAATTTCGGGTCGAATTTTTTTGAAACAAGAGCATGGATTAATGAATTTGACCCGCCGACGATAAAGGGTAACCGCCGACGGTTTTTGATCATATCGAGGATGATTTCCAAAGCGTGTTTTCTGAAATCGGAAGGTGTGAAAACAGTTCGGGTCGGGTCGATGGATCCGAGAAGGTGATGTGGGATACCCATTTGTTCTTGTAATGTGATTTTGTTGGTAGTGATATTGAGCCCGGAATAAACTTGGATTTTATCAGAGTTTATAATTTCCCCAAAGAAACGTGTGGCTAAATCGATTGAAAGACGGGATTTTCCGGCGCCGGTAGGCCCTAAAATAGCGACGACTTTGCGTTTCCGGCGGGGACGGTTAGTGGTGGAGGAAATGGGTTGTGTGTTGACGGCGCGGTGGTGATGGCGATTGTGATTGTGGTGGGTTCCATTTTGATTTGATTAAGGTTATGATGTTGGAGGTGGTGCCTTGTGTTATTTGATGAACAAAAAAGTAGTCTCATAAGGAATTATTATTAATATATAAATATTATTATTATTATGTTTTAATGATAATAACATTATATATATGTTTTGCATATACATATAAGGTACGTACAAAAATCATGATATATATAGAGAGAGAAGTTTTTATAGGGAATGGAGGGTCGGTTTGTTTGAGATTTTGGGGTTTTAGAGTGAAAAAATGTGGGTTTATTACATATATATACAACAATACAAATACAATACAAATAATATTTATATTTGTACGTGTTTTTTAGAAATGTAAAATATCTTGTTGTGTATATATAGAGATATTTAGCAAGGAAAATAAGATGGCTCTGTCTTCCGAGTCTATATGCTGTGATATGAAGAAGGAATGAAGGAGAGGAAATTATGTTAGTTGTAAAAATGTGTATTTTTAATAGAATGTTGGGGAGATGAAATAGTGGAAACTTTGTTGAATAATGAACCGAGGGGTGTTAGGTGGTGTCTGTGTGTTTTTTTTTCTTTTCTTTTTCTGATGATCGGTGAAATGAGAATCAAATGAGGGAGGGAGGGAGGGAAATATGAGGACGTTCAGTGGTTGGATTATATATATAGTGGAAGAAAGTTTTACGAGTCCTATATTTTTTTTTATTCATATTTCTGACAATGAAACATTTGCTGTTGTTTTATCCATTAGATTTAAATTTAAAATCTTCAATTTAAATATTAAATTTGTAATGAAATGAAAATTAAAAAATGGCTTAAAACTAAAAGACAACCACACATTTTCTTCAATTCTTCTTCCCCACCGCCGCCGTCGCCGGAAACTGTGATTGTTGAGCGAAACATAATAATCAATTGATTTATAGGAATTGACCTAGTGTGATTGTAAGGTTAATTAGATAGCCTTATGAGATTGTGGTGGATTTTGATTTGTGCACCGTAAGAGATAATAATATAGAATTAGTCGTTTTTGTGACCAAGGTGAGCACATTGTGTATATGTAAATATTGTATATCATGAGGCTAGCATGATTTGAAAACAAATCATGCTAGCTATTGGTGGAATGATTAAGATATTCATTAAATTGAACTATTAAAATGACTACAAGTATTGGATGATGATCTAATTATATTTGTCACACTATATAGATCCATATTAATTATTGATGATGTGATCCCTATTAGGACATTATGTAATAAATTTGGTTGGAAATAATTGAAGGAGAATTTAACACCCTAATTAGGGTTAGAAAGAAAATAAGGAAAGAATAAGAGATGGTCGGTTTGATATAGATACAAGATGATGATTTCTTCTTTATTTTCGTGCATCAGTTTTATCATGATCCAATGGTCAAGATCTTATCCTATTTGTTTTACTTTAATACATGTTTTATAATAACCAGTCCCTATATATATATATATATATATATATATACACGTTGTCTAGATCCCCCGGCTTCATCATCCGGTTGGGTTTCTTGGACGATTTCAACGTCCGGAGAAGTTGGTGTCATTAGTGGAGTGTCAATGACTCGTTGACGATCTAGAAAAAAAATCGGTAACAAATAATTAGTAACTATATATAAAATACACATAATTAAAAATAAAAATAAAAAAATATGTAGATATATATAAATACCGAGATATATATAAATATATATATATATATATAAAATATAGATAAGTAAATAAAGAGTAAAAATAGTATACCAAAATGTCCTCCCGGTGTGTTTTGGGGAGTAACCCCGGCGAAACCGTATCCCTCTTGTGGCGCATTCCAAGGTACGAAACCCGGCATTGGTGATGGAACGTTCATTTGTTGGATATATTGAAACAATGTCGGGTTATTAAGTAAATTTGGATCATTCATATCCGGTTGATTTGGGACGTTTGGACATGAAAAACGATACCCATACGGATTGCCAAAGTTATTTGGATACATATTTTTTAAAAAAAATAAGTAGGATAGTAGTAGTAGTAGTAGTAGTAAGATAGAAGTAAAAAATAGTAGTAAGATAGTAGTAGTAGTAGTAAGATAGTAGTAGTAGTAAAATAAAATGGGTATATATATATAGATTTCATATGCAATAAAGTAAAAAAAAAATTTTTTTTTACTAATCTATCCGTTGTCAACGGCTACCTTGCTCGAACAACGCAAAAATTCAAACTCCAGCCGCCGAACCCATTGGGTCGCCAAGAACCCGGATCGCCGCACCGGGGCGGTGTTCCCGGCGAACCCGAGGCGAACCGGGCCTGGGTCGCCGGGTCCGTCGCTCAATTCCGTTCACCCTAAACGACCAACGATAAAATTAAGTCAACAAAAGAATAAATACTCAAATTACTAAATCTTGGATCACACAAACCAACCACTTATTTATTTTATTTTATGGTTACTGTGCTCTAATGAAAAGGAAAAATTGAAACAAAATAATATATTGTTTACTGCTTGTCTGCTGAACCGAAAACAAGCAAATACAAAAACTGTTGCCTAACTTTACATTGTCAGCCATATTTAAAATGCCACAAATTCTATAACATTGTTTTAAGGTTTCATAAAACCACACTTCCATTTGTTTTGTAAATTACAACAACTTATTACTATTTTATTATATATATACATATGGATATAATAATAAAGAAATGATCATTTTTATTTCTATCTTTCTTTGCTACCTGACAACCCAATGACACCATAAAGAAGACTTTGACTTTTCTTTAATATATTGGTTTGTTGGACATAAAGAAATCACCGCACTATATTTCTTTTTTTAAACAACAAGATTATACAAGATGTTAGAAAATAGATGATCTTGAATCAACAATATAATCACAATCACACCAATACAATATGATAGTAACACAAGATGATAAAGATATAGAAGATGGAGGGGACAATGGCGGCAGAGAAAGCCATATGTGTGTATTGATTTCAATTACAACAAATAGGGTTAGACCCTTATATAATGTATATAAACTTGGGGACTAAGTCAAAGGGGTAAAGTAGTCAATGTATATTTGTACATAACACAAGGACTATTATTATTATTATTTCTTTCTTTCTTTCTTTTGCTGCTAGCCTACTACTCTACTAGACATGACTATTAGAAAAAACCCCAAAAACCACAAAATCATAATTTGGCTTTTGGACTACCACCATGGAAAACGACACTTTTATTATTATATAAATTATTATGACAACTATATACAGCAAATTATGGATACAGAAAAATAATTATGATTGAATCTTACTTTTTTGAATGGCTTTGGCTAAAGAGACCACGATTATATATATGGATTTGTCGCCTACCACAAATCAAAGACAAAACCTTTATTCTATTTTACTTTAATTGCTGAGCATGAACACAAGATAGAATCTTTTATTTTCTTTCCTTTCCGCGGCTGAAACAAAACACCACCAACCCTTCTTTTTTTTTTTACGGCACAAAGGGGTGAAATGAAAAGACTTTTAAGGTCTAGTTAAATGTGTTTAGGAACTAAGCTAAAACATGATTAGTTTCACCCTAATCACTAACTACAACTAATAGAAGTTTTAGGTACTAACACTTAAACCCCTTAAGTTACATAACCACATTTTTACGCCTAACGGGAATACACGACATAACAAGCATTAATGGTAAACATTTATCGTTAATTATGCCATAGGGGAACATTATATATAGCAAATCCCTTTGATATCGTTAATTATGCATCAGATCAAGTTTTAAACCTAACTTGTTGCGGACAATAACTACTCACAACACAAAGTCGCAAAATTGGAAGAATTTGGTCATTCGCCGTAAGAGATGGTAACGGTGCTATATTGGTTGTTCATACCATTCACAAGGCAAAGGGCGGCAAAGGATGACTCATTATAGTGCTAGTGGTGGTTCACAAGTCACAACAATTAATCGGCAATATTAATTAATAGCTAATTAGTTACGGTCGTTAACCTACTTCGATCTTTTTTTTTTTTGAACTGGCAATTTACTTAACGAAAAATTTGTACGGATAGTGCAAAAATTTAAACATATGGTGTAAATGGGATTCGTTGCCAGAAAATTGGTGTAACTAGGAAGTCCGGTGTTTACAACACCGGTCCTAAACTTTTCAACTAAAAACCGGTGTTTACAACACCGGTCCTCAAATGTCAATGTTTACTTTTCAACTAAAGCATTTAACTCCATTGAATGTATGCATTTTGTCAAAGCTTGAGAATGTGTTATGACCGGTGTCTAAGACACCGGTTTTGTCCTCCAAAGTTGAAGACCGGTGTTGTAAACACCGGACTTCCTAGTTACACCAATTTTCTGACAACGAATCCCATTTACACCATATGTTTAAATTTTTGCACTATCCGTACAAATTTTTCTTTACTTAACTTCTATACTACTCCAATAAACACCAAAAATCATCAACGCCAAAGATTCTCAAGAGCCAAAAGTCTTTACCAAGTGAGTTAATCCCACATTGATCAACCTAGGTTTAATAGAGTTATTAATGCACGTGTTTAATTAACAATTTTAATGTCCCATAAAATGGGTTGCATACTCTAACGGTAGGTACGTGTCGAGTGGAATGATTTTTGTATCATAAGTAATTAAAAGCATGCTATTGTATTGATCAAACCGATATCCAAGTACACATTTTAATTAGCCTCACGTTTAATTCTTAAAGGTGATATAAAACTTCAAACTTTATTTTATTTTTATGACTGAATTTGAAACAAACAAGTAATTAATTCAGATCGAGATTTAATATAGGAATTTTAGGACATGCATATATAATACTTATTAAGTAGTCGTACCACATTAATTAATGTTTTCATCGGAAAACAGTAGTATGTACTACTAGAAAGAAAGGACATGATCAACTAAATTCTCCAGTGATTGGTATGCCGTGCCACCTGTTTCTAGAGAAAGGTTCACCTTGTGTTGAAGAGATTTAGATCTCTGTCTCATCTCAGTACCTTCTTTGTCGATAAATACTCTTTTTATCGCTTTTCCGATTTCGTCTCTGTTCACCCAGTTATCTAACATCACTCCTGTCCTCCATACATCCGTTACATATCTTGCGTTTATGGGTTGATCATAAGAACAAGGTGAGCATATCATAGGAACGCCTTCACAGATGCTTTCTAATGTCGAATTCCATCCATTATGAGTCCAAAACGCCCCGGTTGCTTGATGAGCTAGTACTTCTTGTTGTGGTGCCCACTTGACGATACAACCTCTTTCACCTACTTCCTCTATGAACCCTTTAGGTAATGACTCTAGCCATTCAGAGCCGCAGACCGAACCAGGTCGAACCACCCACAGAAACCGTTGCTTACTATTTGCCAAACCCCAAGCCATATCTGTAAACTCTGCTTCACCCACCTGGGCAATACTCCCAAAGCTCACATATACTACAGAGCTTATTGGTTGGAGGTCTAACCATGAAATAGAGCGTCGGTCTTGTTCTAGTAAACTGCTAGAGGAAGCCGGAAAGTACTTATGAAAAGGACCTATTGGGAAAATCGGAATGCGAAAATCTTCGGATAAGGCTAAGCATGCAGCTTCTTCAAGTTCTTTGAACGTGTTCAATATGATCCCTGAAGCTGCCTTTGTTTCTTGTATCATGCTAGCTATCAACTCCTTATTTCCCTCTTCAGACTCTCCTTTGTAGATAATATTTTCTCTGTCCTTTTCTGTCATCAGTGCAAGCTCTTCATTTATGGTTGTTTTCAAGTAGCACTTTTCACCAAGAACAAAGGCCGCGTAAGCAGGGATGCATGACATGCTGCTAGTTCGTAAGACGATCCTTGGGAGCTTCAAACTGTCTGCAACAGATTGTGTGAAGTGCCATAATGCATCCGAGATCAAGCATGCCACTGGCGGTTCCTCTTTTAACAACTTAGCTAAGCAAGACGTGAACGGGTCACTACAACTTTTGTTCATAAAGTTGATAATATAGTTACTATTATCGAGATTCAGAGTACAATCATCTTTGATTTTGGACATGCCATCTGAGATTGATTTAAAGGTGAATTGCGGGTAGTTTGATTGGTTTGGAGA
Organism: Asclepias incarnata; assembly: GCA_025447715.1. NCBI lineage: Eukaryota > Viridiplantae > Streptophyta > Magnoliopsida > Gentianales > Apocynaceae > Asclepias > Asclepias incarnata. The sequence goes on from JAOEHQ010003100.1 coordinate 8,761, forward strand.
GTTAAAATCAGTGTGAATGATGGTAATCTTGAACCCTTTTGTGTGAAGAATGTTTGCTAATTGAAGCATGGGGTTGATGTGGCCTTGAAATGGTAATGGAAAAAGAACCAGACCACGGTTGTTTGAGCCTGCAGGTTCGGCGGACGACATGATGCTGGTTTCGTGTCGGTTACAATTCATTGACACTTCGAGTATACTCCAGCAGCTTGATGAAGTTATTTATAAACACGCAAATCATATGTGTATGTATATATATATTGCCACATGATATATTGTATAGTCGGGGGAGTCCACATGGGAGTCGATCGGGTTAGGTTTGCTATGCATGGTTGGAACTTAACTTGGAAATGGAATTTGAGTTATTCGGACTGTCCTACACATTGATTATTTAAATTTAATGTCAGTAATAAATACTGATGTACGACCGAAAGATTAATTTTTTCTGGTCCAACACTTATCTAGCTAGATCGACTTATTTGAATATCCATCCTATCAAATTAAGTATATATATGGAACAATACATATTCATATATCAAATTAAATAGTACGAGTAAACATTAAATCGTTAGATTTTTTTTGTATTGTTTATGTTTATTTATTAAAAATCGAGATTATTTTGCATGTGTGATACATGTGCAACTGATCGAGTGGATATTTTAAGCAATGGGCCAGAATTTGAAAAGGGCAAAGAACGTGCATGACTGTGCTGTTGTCAGTCAAGTAGACCACGTTTTGGGGAATGGTACTTCAAAGCCTATTGTAATATACAAATTAAACTAGGTTTAAGCCCGAAGCCAATAAGGCGTCTTGGGGGTAAATCATGGCCGTTCTCACATCTTTACTTTTAGCACCAAATCGTGGGAGTAATGTCTTGGCCGTTCTCCACGCCGTTAGTTTTAGCAAGCCGCCTTGGGAGAAATCGTCACCGTCCGACTCCATGGAGGTACTAAATAACTTGTATACATGTCAGCCTTGGGTAATTTGTTATTGTTTTTTAAATTTCACTTTTTTTGTTGTAAGTACTAAACTTGTAATTAAAACTTCTAAATAACTTCTATTTATTACTCTTAACTCGTAATAGTAGCCAATTTCCATCTTTATTGTACTTTGATGTAACTAAATTACACTAAAAATGTAATATTAATAAGCTTGGTAGATCAAAAGTAAAGTTTAGAGTATGCTACGTATATAATTATAAAAGGTGAATACTTACATTTCAATATAGTTTCACCGTTCACTTGCATGGTATGGTTTTTTCATCTAATCATTGCCTTTTAAAATGACTACTTATACTAGAATCACGTAGTGTAGTCTCACTTTCAACTGACTGGAGAGTTAAAGCAATGGGACAAGCGATCGTGACCGTGCTGTCGGTTCAAGTGAGAAACATTTAGCTGCACGGCTAAGCTACTTCAAAGTTTAATCGTAAGAAACACAATTAGGCTTAATTATAGAAATGATACTCATTTTTAATACTTGTCAAGTATGCGGTTTTGTATGTTTTGATATGCGTGTTTCTTTAGATATTAAACCATAAATTTTGCTAATAACAGCTTTAAGGGTTGTCAATAACATGTAAAAAAAAGGGTAATGGGGGGAACCCTAGCCCCGGTACCACAACTGGATACCCATCGACCCACCCCGTATGAGCCTTATGATGCCGGTAAAATACCTCCACCCTAATCCCCACATGATCTGATGTAACACCCCAACAAAGCGAAAATATGGAATGTCGAGAAAAACACAGCATAACATGCAAATTACATAGAGCAACACTAAATGAATCAAGATTCAAGCAACCATAGCATAAAGATAGATCAAATAAAGATAGCATCATACAGTTTACATGCAACTAGTACAATTGTTAATACAATTGTTCATCCTAAAATAAGGGAGCATATGGGTCAAGGACCACATGAATGAATAGTCAATCAAGGGAACACCACGTATATCCCTGAACCTAGCTAGCAAAAGATGCGCGACATCCTTGATCCAACAAGCTCTAGCATCCAATCATCCTTGGTTCTTTTGATTCACTTGGTTACCTGAAAAGTGTGCTAAATCGTGTCAACAATAGGTTGGTGAGTTCGTAGGTTTAAGATAACAAGAATCAGTTGTGCTGATACATCAAGATAGTTGTACAATATAGTAGAGCTATAGAATCACTTACAGTAAGCTCTTATAGTTTGGCACTAGCTTCTCACACATTAGCTACCCATAGTTCACACACACACAAACAAACAAACACAACAACAAATACGTATAGATTCTCATTAGCCCCATAGTTCCCATCAATAGTTGCACGAATTCCCATACAGGGGGTGTGAGGTCAACAATAGTTGCACGAGTTCCCATACAGGGGTGTGAGGTCGACAATAGTTGCATGAGCTCCCATAAAGGGGTGCGTGGTCGACGATAGTTCCCATGTGCCGGGATACATTCCTTAAGACACTGACATAAGCATTCTTAGATAGTTCTAGGCATATTGTACCATAAAAGTTATTGACACGCGTTTTAGAAAACCGAGTACACTTTCCAACCCAAAATTTCACAAAAGTAGGGGCTACGAAACTCACTTGAGACGAGCAATACAACTCCAAGGATCAATGCTCACGATAGCCAGTTCCTATAATACATGTGTCAAGTTAATTTAAGGTGTCGAAATGGTATATATAAATTAAGATTGTTTAACAAGTCATTAAAACAACTTTCTTTTATTATATATAAACAAATTAAGATTGTTCACAATTCTATATGCCCTATTTTGATATCTATTTATAGAATTATTTGTTTTATTTAAAATTCTACATTTGGTTACAAACCTTTCTGCAATGTGTACTTCCTCAAAACAATGAAGCTAAGTGAGATAAACGAAAAATTAGGAATGATAATGAATCAGATATGAATCGGATGTTACCGTATTGATATCCACATCCATTTATTTTTTTTCATTTATCTAAATCCATATTCATTTAAAAACATTTCATCCATCTATATCCATATCCAATAGATGAGACAGATAAATGGATGTCCATTAGATATCTTGAAAACATTTACCCTAGTAGTCACGGAGGTTCACTTGCTTTAACTCCGAACTCACAAAAGTGAGTCAGCTCTTGGGATTAGTTCGCTCGAAAAACAAGCGAGACACAAGGTTAAAAAAAAATCTTGAAAACATTCCCGTTAAAGAAAATGAGGACTTTAAAATGTGTAATAAACTATTGACATTTAATACACATGTCATTCAATCTTTTACAATCAAAAGTGATGATTTGTTTCAAACTGTATACAATAAAATATCTAATACATAGTCTATTAAATAAATAAAAGCATTACGATTTACTTCTTGATTACAATTTCACACTGGGGTTGGTTATGTTAGATATATATTAGTAAAAATAATAGTTAAAATTTATTTTTAATAATTGTATTTAACCATAAAATAAGAGATATAAAACACATACATATACATACAAACACTTATGCGTAATTATATGAATATAAAAAAATCAATATAGTTGATTTCGGGTTCATAGGTGAAATCCATGGAAAATTTTCATCCATACCCGCTCTATTAAACATCCATATCCGTTCCATATCCAATATTCATTCATTTAACATCATCTGGTGAAAGTCTCGTGCACGGTTTTAAATGAGAGAAATTAAAGAAGTGAGGATTCTTCTTTTCGAGCCTATCTTGCAATAGACCCCTTCTTTCTAATACTGTGAGTTCAAAATATTCTATATCCATCAACAAAGCCGGCCCTATGAAGTAAAAAAAATAAGCATCTGCTTTGGGCCCTCAAAAGTTTAGGGCCCCCATATTTTACATAATTGGCTTAATATTTTGTATATTTGGGCTTAATATTTTATATATTTTACCAAATAAGAGTTTCAGTCTTTATTTTAAAAAATCCCCCCCACACCCCTTTTTTTCCTTTCTGTTTACTTTATTTTGTATGTTAATAAATTAGACCCCCAAAATTTATTTCGCTTAAGGCCACCAAAAAGCTTGGGCCGGTACTGTCCATCAATGATGGATCAGATCGGATGGATATTCTTTGAATCGGATTACTATTACCATGTCTACGATAGCCTACAAAATTTCAACCTAAAATATCTGAGAATAAGAATTACGGTCAACTTTTTGGGACACTGAAGTATCACGATTCACAACAAATATAGTCTTTTAAGAGTTGATAGGAAAGCCATCATCTAATTAAAGTTATGACTTGTGAGCATGACAAATTTGAACGATTAGATTATCAAGATAAAAAAAAAAGTCTTAAAAGGACTGTAATTGTTTATTGCGATAAAGAACAAAAACTAGCAAGCCTCCTTTGATTTTTTCCACCATGCATAGCATACAAACAAACAAAAAAAAAGTAGGTAAATCAGTTGATTAAGAGCTACTACATACACAATAATTTAAAACACAAATAATACGATATAAATGGGTAAACAGTTAAAAATTGTATGTCTAGATTATTCGAGGATGTCGAGTCTTTAAAGTAGATTTACATGGTCTAGTGGGAGCTTTCCATTGAACGTTTCTAAAATTATTTTTACTAGTCACCACCTGCAAGATGTTATTTAAAAGGTTAGAACTTGAGAATTGTTATGATAAAACAGGACATGACATGATTGTTCCAAATCCAAATTTCTTTTAAAAATTTCAACACTTGTTATCGGTGAATTACCTTCAAGATGGTTAGTAATCCATCCAGTAAATATTAAAGAAGAAAGATAGTAGTAGTAAAAATGCAATCCCCACCATTCATAAAATTAATTTAAGCAAGAAATATCTTCTTAGTACAAATCATTTTTTTTAAATTCAGGAAATAATCTGTCATTTTAAAAATAGGTAATGATTTTCTCGAGTTCTACCAAGTCAAGTTAGGAGATCCTCAACCATTGGATTAAAATCAAAGGTCGAGATTCAAAAATCAAACTTGAATCTTAACCTTTGATTTTGATTCAATGGTTAAGGATCAGTTAAGTTGAAAGAATTTGAGAGGATCTTCACCCCTAAAAATAGCCTAATAATTCTTTTAACAACGTAATTACATGACAAAAGTGTAAGTTGTTACATGATAAGTGTATTTTATTAATTTTTTTTTTTTTAATTTCATCTTTTAATTTTGTAAATGTATAAAGTTGTAAATGTAAATGTATTTTACTAAGATTTTTCTAATGACAACCTTTAGAGCTGTCAATAACCTATATAAAAAATTTGTACATTTCATATTAAAAACCCACCCCTGAATTTTATGATAAAAATACAACTATTTTATGCACGTTACCCAAAAAATTATTAAGCTATTTTTTTTACAAGAAGATATCATTTTCCTCTTGATTCATGCATTACACACTATCAACATTTTTTTTTCCAAACAAGACGGCGCTTGCATTTGTTGAAACCAAAACAGCATAAATTCATTATTTATTCCGACACAAACATCAAAACAAAAGCATCAAGAAAAAACCTAACAATTCCTAACATAAATAAAAACCAAACTACACAATCTTAAAAATCCACATTCATTCAATAATTCTCAAAATGGCATCACTTGGTTTTACTACCTTTTCAACTATTAACCCACAACAACTATCTTTGCCGGAAGTTAAACTTTTCCGGTGCCGGAAACCATTTTCTGTCAAATGCTCTGCCGGAGAATCTGGGTCATCTGAATTTGATGCAAAAGTTTTTAGACATAATTTGACTAGAAGTGAGAATTATAATAGGAAAGGATTTGGTCATAAAAAGGAGACCCTTGAGCTTATGAATCAAGAATATGAAAGTAAGAATTTTTTGTTTATTTTCTTTCTTTTTTTTTTAATTTTTAGAAACTTTTGTTGGGTATTATGAATTAATGTGAATTGATTAATTTTTAGTAAGAATGAAATTTGTTGGTATGATAGAAAGTTGACTTATTTGCCTTAGCTTACAATATACTGGCTTAGATTGAATCCATTTCTACAATCTAGTACTCCCTCCGTCCTAAAATTGTTGTCGAAAACAATCTATTTAACTTTATGTTTCTATTGTGCTCTATGTACCTAACATTTCATCTGTGCTACGTGGCATCAAAAATACTACCGGATATATTAAAAAAAAATGTATTTGTTAGTGGATTGAAGTTGAATACAATTTCAAACACTTACTTTTTAAGAAACTAGCCTTGTGCTCGGTGTGTGTCGCTTTCTGGAGTTTTTTTGGGGCTGTTTTTGGTGTTTCCCGGCAATTTCTGTAGCCGTGATGGTGGTGGTGGTGGTGAGGTGGAGGTGAAGTTGAAGTGAGAGAGCGAAAAAGATGGTGTTTGGTAACATGGATATAGAAAAAGATGGCGTGCTGTAGAAATGAATCCTCTGAATTGAAGGATACGCAGTTTATTAAATTGATAGTTACTGCCCGAGATTTAACTGAATTGGTCATTTGGTCCTTACTAATTTGGTAATGTTTTTAAGGTGGCGTCCTCATGAAGACGTTGAAGGAAAACAATAATGTATACACGTGGGGAGATGTTACTGTGAAGCTTGCAGAAGCTTATGGCTTTTGCTGGGGTGTTGAGCGTGCAGTTCAGATTGCTTACGAAGCAAGGAAACAGTTCCCTGATCAGAAGATTTGGATCACAAATGAAATTATCCACAATCCTACTGTTAACAAGGTATTATTATGACTATCGTGACCATATTTGATTAACTTTTTCATTGATGAATACTGTTTTTGTTGTGCTGTGTTTCCAGTTTATCCGTGAATCTCTTCCACATAAGTTTCAGTATCCACGAATCTCTTTCGTTTACATGGGATAACCATTCTACTCCGTATTAGTTAACATATTATTTTTTCCTGCTTTGAGTCCTACTCAACGGTGCTTATATGACACTTCTTGCAATATAAATCTGAGTATTTTCTTTTTCTGGAGTGTAATCTCTATCGCCAACAAGTATCCCGCACTCTTTTTGCAGTAAATTAATCATAAGCTTAATACTTGTGTTTTTCTTTTATTTTCTTTCAAAGTAATAGCCGGTTGCTATGTAGTTATACCGGTCCAAAATCAAATATTGGTCAAGGACCGATATTTAAGATATCGGTTATCGCGGTGGGATATTGGTAAAAAAAATTTTTTTAAAAATCAAAAAATAAAAAAACCTGGAAAACCGATATCCCACCGAAAGTTGGACCGATATCGGTGGGATATCGGTAAATATCACCGATAATATCGGGACCGAAATTCTGGAAGAGGACCGAAAACCGAAATCCCACCGAAATTGACTTCACACTTTCGCATTCTGTCTATGCAGCATTGTTAATCATTTGCGTTGCAATAGTTTGTGATTCAATCTACCCTGTCAAATTTAGTAAAACCTTTTCTTTTGTAATGTAGAGGCTAGAAGAGATGGAAGTTAAAGACATTCCCAAAACGAATGGAGAGAAACAGTTTGATGTCATTGATAAGGGTGATGTTGTGGTTTTGCCTGCTTTTGGGGCTGCAGTCAATGAGATGTTGACTTTGAGTAACAAACAAGTTCAAATAGTTGATACGACTTGTCCTTGGGTATCTAAGGTATTTCTCTCTCTTTTCGTTTATTTACTTTTGCCAGTGAGCTTTAAAATCATGTCTTCATGTCATTATATATTGTCTGTTTGGGATACAAGGTGTGGAACTCTGTCGAAAAGCACAAAAAGGGTGACTACACATCTATCATTCATGGCAAGTATTCTCATGAGGAGACCGTAGCAACGGCATCTTTTGCAGGAAAGTATGTCATTGTGAAGAACATGGATGAGGTATCTTTAACATTTCTTTCTAAAAGAATTCCTTCTCTTTGAGTCATCTTTTTCAGATTGTGTTATACATCTATCCATCATTTTACATATATTAAAGGGTTGCATTTTTCTTCCTTACCTAATACCTAGGCAACATATGTGTGTGATTACATCCTTGGTGGTAAACTTAACGGATCTAGCTCGACAAAAGAAGCTTTTCTAGAGGTATGTTTTCTTTCAAACCTATTCGGTGTTTTTTTCTTATTTAAGTGAGGCTAGAACTTAATGTAGTTCCGAAATTTGGATACTTGCAGAAATTCAAGTTTGCAATTTCCAAGGACTTCGATCCAGACACTGATCTTGTCAAAGCTGGTGTAGCAAACCAAACTACTATGTTGAAGGGAGAAACAGAGGAGATCGGTTGGTTACAATTTCATCACCTTATCACGGTATTTAGTTAGAAGTTGCACCTTCTGATGCTTACTTGTTTTTTTTTTTTTTTTTTTTAAAATTTTGCAGGGAGATTAGTAGAGAGGACCATGATGAGTAAATATGGAGTAGAAAATGCCACTGAACACTTTATAAGTTTCAACACTATCTGCGATGCTACTCAAGTAAGTGCTTTTCTCTTGCGTAGAAACATTCTACACTTCATGTTTCGGATGATTTCTCGCCAGAGGTGCCAATAATGTGTGTGCGGGCTTGCAGGTTGGGTAATGGTCAAAACTAATTTTTTGTACGAGTCAAGATAAGTTGGCTTGACCTGAAGAACTTTATCTGCAAAATCGTAACTTTCTTGCACACGATTAATGTGTCAATTATGGTTACAAAAATAATGTTACTTTAATGATACTCTGATTTTTAGATAAAATTATTTATGAGGTTTTATGCATTAAAAGTACACTATGGGCTACTTTTGAACCATTTGTCCAGCTCTCCATTTGACCCATTTACTTTTTGGCTGATTTTTTTATAAAAATAGTTATACCCATTTGACCTGTTTGAGATAAAGCATAACCTACAATACATCAAGCCAATTATAGTAAAAGGCTCAATATTGCCGCCACCACTAGTCACTCACTCACTCACTCTATCTTCAACCCCCACCCTCCAATTTCATAACGATATGAGGTTTATTTAAACTGTTATCCGTTTATCAGGAGCGACAAGATGCTATGTATAAATTGGTGGATGAAAAGTTGGATCTTATATTAGTAGTTGGTGGGTGGAACTCAAGCAATACTTCACACCTACAAGAGATTCCAGAGGATCGAGGCATTCCATCTTATTGGATTGACAGTGAACAGAGGGTTGGTCCTGGAAACCACATAGCCTATAAATTGATGGTAATGACTTGTAACTTTACAATTAACTAGTGGAGTCAGTAATTATATTCTTGGTTGGTTTACATTCAAAATGTCTCATTGTAACAGCATGGCGAGTTGGTTGAGAAAAAGGACTGGCTACCAAAGGGTCCTGTGACTATTGGTGTCACATCTGGTGCATCTACTCCTGACAAGGTAACATTTACTGTCTTAGGCCTTCAATTTTATTTCTCGTACCCATTTACTATAGAACGGATTGGTTCAGGTAACATGTACTGTCTTAGGCCATCAATTTTATTTCTCGTACCCATTTACTACAGAACGGGTGGTTCAGGATATGTTTGATGTCTAACAAGTCAAGCATGTAAAATAAAAAAGATAGCTCAAAAGAAAATGGATCGAAATGGGTTGAAAGCCTCCCGAAGTATATTCTAACCAAAGTGAACCTCCTAAACTCTTTTAATCAAAAATTATATTTCTTTTGAAATAATATAATTGTTTTTAATAATTATTTGACACACTAGTTATTACGAAACATGTCTTTCTCAATTTTTTTTTGTGGGTGGGAAAGACCCCCATGGTCCCACTAATGAATTACCCGTTTTGACCTGAACCTGTTATGACCCATTACCCAAGTTGTCTTGCCACCTTTAGAGGTCACTTGATTCTCATCTGTTTAAACTGGAATTACATAGGTTGTCGAAGATGTTCTTATGAGGGTATTTGAGATAAAACGTGAAGAATCCCTGCAAGCGGTGTAGGTTAGGGTTTTATTTAACAAACGAATTCAATACTATACGTGTTTTTTGTATGTAAACTATGTACCTCTATATGTGTTAACTGCATAATATTCAGTTGTGGTTTACCTTATGTTGGCACAACTCTCTCAACATAGTGGTTCTTTGATTGATATTCATAGCTTGATGTGTGTGAGATGACAAAGATGGTCAAAGTGTTGATTCGCCACATATCTATTTGAAACAAAAGTTGTAAAATAAATTGCTTATTCTCCTTCTTATAGGACATGTAAAAAAATCAACAATTCCTTGCCAAATTACCAAGTTGGCATAGACTTTGAACACGATACTCGGAATTCAGATGGCATTCTATATAACATTTTCTTGTTTCAATGATCAAACAAGGTAGTAATCATGCCAGAGATAAATAGATAAGAAAGATATGATATACTCAAATAACTAACAGAACAACAATATCAATAAGTTTTATTAATAAATGGTAAGAATAGCAATAAACAGAGCAAATGAACATATAAATCAACAGACCTAACTTAAAATCATAAACCCATCTGCTAAATCCCAAATAATTTGGACAAAATGGGTTATAAGCATTTAGTTTTCAACTTCCGAAGATGATCATTACCAGAAAAGAGGATCTTTCACTGATTATGTGGCGGCTTAATGATCCTTTGCAGGACGACAGTCCTAGCTCGTCTAACATCACGGCTGCAATTATCTGCTTGCAACCCTAAATCATCAACATTCTTCATAAACGAATTGAGCTTTATCTTTATTTCCTCGATTGCAATTTTCATCATTTCATCTCCCTCGATTGCATGATCAGCCTTCCTCATCATCTCCTCTATATCCATTTGAAGCCTATCAACAAGAACCCGAATTGTATCAAGGTCCCTGATTGCCACAAAACCCCCAACCTGCATTGAGCTAATGATCTCCTTTTGTCCTTTAATGGCATTCTCGTAGTTCTTTAAAAGGGAGTTGATCCACTTCCCCATTGAACCAAGAGGGATAGCAGATGCGGCAGCAAGAGCAGCAGCCACAGCCGGTGCAGCCATAGCAGCCGCCACCACAGAACATATCAACACCGCTGCAAAAGTAGCCACAAAGATAACAGACGACACTTTCCTCCACGTTTGAATATACTTAACTTTCTTATCCAACTTCATTTTCTTAGCTTGTAACTTATCAAGCATCAGCATTTGCTGCCGATACACAGAATGAAAAATCGTGAAGAATTCCTCAGTGAACGGATCACCAGCATCCTTAAAATGCTTCAAATCCTCGAGCGTCTTTTCATACTTATCATCCTCTCCACCTTCATCCTCATCAAAATGCTGCAAAGCTACAAGAATCAACAACTGACTATCTCTCACTCTCTTCAAACACTTGTCCAATGCAGCACAGAAATCTAGCGTTTGTAGACTATTCTCGAAATACTCCTCCACCAATTCAAACAATTCTTGATTCTTCCAAATATCTTTCTTACAATGCAATATCACCTTCACAACTTCTTGATTCATTTCCAACAAACATTCCGTAACTTCCTTCAACGTGTCAAACGACAATGCCCGAACCTCAACTCCCACGGCCAAAGTATTGATCACATTATTAGCCCTAGCATGTAACATAGCATCAAACGACTGCAAATCCTTATCTGATCTACACGCGGCCTCATACGCATTTAACTCCGATATTATCTGATGGGTATCTTTCAAAGACATCGAAGGCAAACCCGAAGACGTAGCAGCAGCAGTAGAAGCTGCAGATCTTTTGCTAACATGACCTCCCATCTTTTTTTCTCCAAACCAAATATATATATATATCCAATTATACACACCAAAACCTTATAATACCAACAATGCAATTCCTAGAAAAACTAAAACTGACCCAGATAGCATAACACAATCCAAAGCCTAAAAAGATACCAAATTTAAGCTAACTATATAATATAAAACTGACCCAGATAGCATAACACAATCGAAAAGCGAAAAAGACAAAGTTAAGCTAAATATGTAATATAAAATAGACCCAGATGAGGAAAAGTAGTAAAGATTACAAATTTATTGTAAAGATTTAAACTTGTGATCAAGAAAATAGAGAAAGATATACGCTTTATTAGGGAAAAAGATGAAGGAAAGATAAGGATGGAAACGGTTAAGGATCAGGAGAGTATGATGTGTGTATGTATAGCTTGTACGCATGAATGAGTGTATATGTGGGAGATGGTGAACGCGGGAAGCAATGTTTTCTTATCTTTGTGTGTATCTATCTATATGTATCTATGTTTATATGAACAACTGCCATGGAATGGAATTGAACAAGGTGATGAAATGGTTTGGGGAAGTTGAATAATATATATTTATATAGGCAGTAAATACAGCTGTGAAAACACGCAGTGACGGTGAATACGGAGGAAACTTAAGCTGAAAGACAGGCGAAAATTTAACAAAATATATTTACATATGAGAGAGAAAAAGAGTGTGTGTTTTTAATCCCAGTGTGAATTGTTGGGAAAGCTATACATAAAGTGATTTTATTGTATATACTAGTAACACCAATATAATACCAGTATAATGTATGAATTTACGACATATGTGTGTGAATATACGATTATATATATATATATATATATATATATATATTGTAAATTGAAAATAAAAAATTAATTCCAAACACTATAATTATACATCATGTTTTATTACGATTAATTATCTAATTTTGTTTATATAAACAACATCATTTATATATTAAAAAAAAACATCTATTTTTTTATTTATTTATTATTTTTTTTTAATAAAAAGCATCATTTATTTTTAAAGGGGTCAACACTTTTTATCCATTTACAACAAATACATGTATATCAATGCATAACGTATAACGATCTAAAGCAGTTATTGTTGTATATAGATAAAAATTATTGTAGATTTATCACTACTTTAAAAAGTGCAATCCCAAACATTCTCTTGGAACCATAACCAGTAACACATGGGGGGTCTCTTCTGAAATAGGAATGAATGATCATATACATCTTTTGAGATAAATTTCAACATCAAATTTCGTATCTATATTTAGATATCATAAAAAAGTCGACATCAGTGATTTTCATTTATTTGACATGTGTATTGAGTATTGACGGATACCAATTGATTACTTAGACTACCCGGAGTGGGGGCTTCATTACGCACTTTTTCCACCAAAAACGCCCCACCAAGCCCCCATTCCGCCCCTTTTGGGGCGTTATGCCATCTTGAAAATCGTGCCACGTGGCTAAGGTAACGAGCATTATGTAATCTATCACACACACAGCCTTTAAATTAAATATAAAAAAAAAAACAGAAAAAGGTACAAGGGGCGTGGTGGGGAAAGTTACCATTCCTATTGGTATTATAGTACTTCCTTTTCTACATAATTGCGATTGCCTCACATGTTAATGTTTTCCAACAAAAGGTACAACATGATTAATTAACCGATATTTACATTGAAAAATCAAATCTGCCATGGATGATCCAAATCCGATAGTGACAAATACCGAATTAGTAGTTCACAATAATAATAATAGTAATAAACGATTCATTTGATTAGAACCTAAAAAAGTTTTTGAACACAATGATTTTGATTTCATGAGTCGTCATTGTCATTTTTGTCCATATTTTAAATATAATAAAATTGTATATATATAAACAATGTAACACAGCCGGAAACTGTCATGTGCATTCTACGACTGACATGAAAAACATTGTCGTCAAGGTTTTAAAGAGAGATCTTACAATTACACCATGTCTCCTTGCTCGAAAAGAACTATGATCATACATTTAATATCATAATGATCCTCAAATCCATATGATTAGAAAACTTCTTCATTGTATTATTTTTTATCAATAAGTATATTAAGTCAAATTTGCAAGTTAAAGAAAGGGCACAAGTGCAAATCAACTCGTGTTTCATGTGGAAAACAATTCCAATTACTTTGCTTTGCTTAGACGAATGGACCAAAAAACAACATTAATAGGAATCTGGGGGTATTATGTCATTTTGATAAAACAACGAGGGGTAGTCATTAAAAAGGACACACGGTTTTAATTTAAGCGTATAGCCAATTACAAGCAGTAGTTGCCGCCTTTAATGGATTTAAAATAAAAAAATATAAAAAAATAAAAAAAGGTTTCCACGACACGTCAAATATTTATTTTCGTCACGTGATCGATGACGATCCATCTTTGTAACTGAAATTACACACAAATTACTTGGACCATGTCAAATTGCCTTGAAATGATATCTATAACTCCTTCTAGAAAAATTGTAATAAGATTGAGATAAATAAAGGAGTAGTTATAATTCAATCAACATTACAACGTAGATACTCAAAGCTACCCGAAATGAACCAACATGTTCGAAAACTACAAAAGTATTTAGTTGTTTTATAAGCATATAATCACAAAGGAGAAGATGGTAATTGGCCGGGAACCATCCGATCCCGTGTATCCTATAGATACCGACCCCCACCCTGCAAGGGAGCGTACCGCCGGTTATTGACCCAGGGGAGGATTTGGAATTCGAATCCAAGTGTGAATTGAAGATTCGAACCTGCGTCCCGCCCCCTACACAAAGGAGAAGATTAAACAATTAATTTATAAAATCATACACAACTTAAACACGCATGATCGATCATTTGTCGAACAATCTCAAATATGTTTTTAAAGAGGTAGCGAAATGCTCATCGAGATACACATCAAAATCTTCTTGCAAATCTTACGGAGCACGTTTGACAACGTAATAATAACAAGATTTTAATAGAAATGTTGTTTAATTGTTGTTTTTAAATTAATGTATTTTTTATTTTAATTTATCGTATTTTCCATTTTTTAGTTTATTTTATGTCTTTGAGATATTTTGTTTATTTAACAAGTATTTTAACATTTAATTTTATTTTAATAAAGTTTTTATTTATAACGTTTATTTTAGTTTTTATTTAATTGAGTTATATTTTAGTATAGAAGTATGGCAGGATGTGGTTATTATTAGTTTATTACTACCTATTTAAAGAGAATTTGCATGAATAATGAAGCAGTCTGGCTAGCAGGTTGTTGCATAGCTGTCTGTCAGCCTGCCTGCTTAGTTTTTTTTTAAATTCGTTTTTTAATCAGCCCCACTGGCAGGCTGCTGCGTAACTAACTGTCAGCGTGCCTGTTTGATTTTTTTGGTCTTTTTTTTTTTGGTCATGTTTTTGACTAACGTTTACTTTTCATTTGTTTTTTGGATTTGTACCATCCATTTTAACTTAAAATATTTTTATTTGGGTCGTTAGCAACTTTTAAATTATAATACATAATAACGAAGTAACTTTTAGATTGGTTTTTCGATTTCGATGTTATATTTTAGATTTTTCATTTATTAATATATAAATTTATAAGAGTTTTTTTTAATTAAAAACGAATTAATATTTATTATTCTCGGGTATAACATCAGTTACATATTATACCCTTAATTAATAGTGATGGCTGTGAATAGTAACCAAAGGAAAAAAAAACGGATAGCATATATATTTATTTGCGGATTATAAAACAAAAACCCCCATGGTTGGAGTGGTAGAGGTGCCGCCTTTGGGTGAAGGGGCGCGGGTTCGAACCCCCCCTCTTGCAATCCTTTTTTTTTTTTTCTTTCCTTTGTTTCATGAGCAAAAAATGAGTTTTAGCAATTTTCAAGAGGCTATAACTTTTTTTGTGAATCGTTTTGGTAAAATCTGAAAACAGCTAATGATAGTATGTTGTAATGATATTATCCGAGAGTCGAAAATCGATAAAACAACAAACCACATGGACGATCCATGTAATTTATTCTATATAAAATCTAAAGTAAAATTTTGACACGTTTAGGTTGGTTATATACACACTGCTTTGTGTAGTTCTTATACATAGAAGACCAATTTTAATCTAAGGGCGTTGGCAATGGGTTCTCATACTAGTTCCCATCTCTCACTCTCAACCACAACCAATCTCCTTATGTAACCTCACTGTTACCTTTTTCATATCGTACTCCCATCTCTCATTACAATTTTGTTAGCAATATCATCTCTCACTGCAATTCATCTTCCACTACAATTAAATAAATAAACAAACAAACAAACACATCTCTCTCTCCCTTTTCTTTTGCAAGAGATCCCATCTCCCACTCACTCATCTCTTGGGGTCGGCGGCGGTATTCTCGCACTAGACCCCATCTATCTCTCGCCTATCTCGTGCCCATTGTCAATGCCCTAAGGAATCTGTCTATATACCATTTTTAGAGACCAATTTTTTTATATTGATACGGTTTTACATAAAGAGTCCAGTTTTCTTATAAGAAACTAGTCTCTATACCCTTTTAGAGATATTCATCTACGACTTCTTTCCCAATTATCTGATCTCAACAAAAGAATCACAACAAATACAGTTAGAAAAACGTCAAGTCAGGTGAGATTATATATAGAATTATAGATACTATAAATATAACTAGTAGATTGCCAGGATTGTGTGATTATGATGATCGGAAGTTGGAAATATGGTAGCGTAGAGAGATCACATTAGACGAATTTGAAAGATATATACTCATGTTAGAGTTTTTTTTAGTTGAGTATTCATAAAAATAGGTCACCAACAAAACAAAAAAAAGTTAACAGGTGAGGATCGTCGACTTGGAACTCCAAGGGTTTGCGATTATCAGCATAGCTTTTTTGTCAGTCTCGTGCAACCTTAAGCTTTTCATGATCGTGACAATCTTGTCAGTGGTCTCTTGTATGATATCGACCATTGTCAAACTTCTTTCACCTGTCTCTAACCAACACAACGATGATCTGCACTTACGTCCATATAAGGCTTCGAACAACACACATTGGATACTTGTGTGACAGCAGTTATTATATGAGATTCTAACTAGAGGCGCATGTGAGTATCCCATTACCTTAAAGTCTATCACACATGCTTAGAGCATGTCTTCCAATTTCTGAATTGTACGTTCATTTTGTCCATCTGTTTGCGGGTGATAAGCGGTACTTAAATTCAGTTGACTATTTAATGTCTCATGTAGTAACTTCCAAAAGCTAGATGTGAAGCGGCCATTTGTGTTTGAAATAATAGGCAGGGGCACTCCATGTAGAGCGATGAT
The DNA here is from genome assembly GCA_025447715.1 of Asclepias incarnata. NCBI lineage: Eukaryota > Viridiplantae > Streptophyta > Magnoliopsida > Gentianales > Apocynaceae > Asclepias > Asclepias incarnata. The sequence goes on from JAOEHQ010003100.1 coordinate 25,755, forward strand.
CTTGTCAATGTACTTCCGAGCTAATCTTTCCATTTTGTAGTCTTCTCATATGGGAAGAAAGTGTTAGGTCCCAAAGGATATAACAAGAAATGTCCTAAAAATAGAGTTTAGTTGTAGAGGGGAGGTGAATACAACTAAATAAAATCTTTGTCCAACTTTTGGTCCTTTTTTAAAATTCCTTTTGATTGTTAACAGAATAAACAATAGAATCAATAAAACAATAAAACAATAAATGTAAAAACACTTCAACACAGATATGTAATTTTTCAAGTTATTCTATATTATACTAAACTACAAAGAATTGCAGGGTTGTTGCACAACAAGATAAGCCTACAATATCTAAACAACCCAGTTGAATAACAAATTACAATATAGTATTCTATCTCAAAATAACAACCCAATATGGTATAATGAACACAGACTTAGTCTGATAGCTAGAGAATAGAATGTGTGAAGTTGCTGTCTCAGGTTGTCCCTATGTCTGTATTCCATTGAGTGTGGTATATATAGGCAGATACCAAGGCACTCAATGGTATCCAATGTTGCAACGTGTTCATCTTCTAGAGGCTCTACATAAAGGAATATTTGATGTTGACATCCTTGTACTATTGGTCCCTGTTGTACCTTCCACGCGTTTGTGCTAGCCAATAAGATAGTAGACAACACATAGAAAATGACAATTACCACCAACCTGGGATATCTTCTATCATGTACCTCATACATCTGTCATTGTTATCTTCTTTCCCAAGTTGATCCTTCATAGATTGCAGACACAGATTGAGACATTTGTTAAATCTCAATCTGCATAAGTGTTCTTCAAACTGAGTGTAAGCCTAAGCTGACTTCCACACTCAACTTAGCCTTCCATCTTCAATCTGTGTCTTCGACTTGGAACAAATGATATTCTGCATTGTATATCCAATTTTTGTATATAGAGTAACACTACCGCCCTTGCTTGTCGTCACTGGATAATCGAAACAGAGAGATCTCCGTGTTTACCTGTTTAATAATTGCAGGGGAACTTAAAATTTTAAAAACTTTACTTGTAGAAGTAAACATCTAATCTGAATTAGAATATACGGATTAATGAGAGGATTTGAGTGACAAAAAACATTAACCTTAAATGAAAACTTGTATAACTTTATGAGATCCGAATCTTATCCATCTTTTGCTTATTACTAAAGTATTAATATTAATTAAACTTCACTAAATATTCTTGTGGTCCTTGATAGCTCATGATGATGTTGACATAGTATTTTTATTATTATTAATTTTATTTTAAAATATTTTGAAATATTAATTATTTGTCGCAATGATCGTCATTATAATTAGAGAAATGATTTAAAATACAAAGTTCATCGAACATATGTCGAATGTTCACTATATTAAAGGAAAGAAAAAAGAAGAAGAAGATGAAGATGAAGAAAAAAAAAAAGTAAAAAACACTTGGTGTAATTCTTTCAATTTATACATTAATCATTTTTTAGATAACTTTAAAGGAACTAAATGGGAATGTGTATTTAAATTTAATCAGACAAATGGATGATCATGATTAATCCCTTAATACACTTCTTTTTTTTTCTTTTTTTTTTTTTATAATTTTTATCGAACTCATGTAATATTAACTGTTAAAGCCATAACTTTTAATTCACAATTCATATATATACTTTAAAATAAAATAGGATCGATGCAACATTTTTTTGTTTTTTTTGTTTTAATGTATCGACCGTATATTAAAATATAATTTATATAACGTATATCCAAATTTTGTTACTCTATATAATGCATGTAGTGTATCCAAAAATATCAATATGTGCAATATACTATGAGAATTTGTTTGAGTATTAGCAAGATTTGTTGATATGAACTAATTACGTGAACTATTCTTAGATTGTCACGTCAACATGAACAAAACTTTTGTACAAAAAATATTGTATATTGATATTGAACCAATAATAAAAAGATATTACTAATATCAGTATTTAACGTAATATATGACAAACATTAAAAAAAAATAAAGTTACATTGTATCGCCAACCTTGCTAAAGAGATGGTGAAAACGAGGAAACATATTTCCTATCCTTTGGTCTATCGATTATTAAGCTAGTTTTGTTCATTGGAGCCCCCACTCATCACTATCATACTCTATATCTCTCTCTTAATTTTCCATCACTCCCCTCCACCTATCCGTTACAAGAAATGTCACTCTCTCTCATTCATCAGACTCTTACCTTTTTTTTAAACTTCAATTTTTTATTAATTAAAACATAAAACCAATACAAATTACTAATATTAAAATACTAAAACAATTACTAAAAAAATGTACAACTTAAAAATTACTTTAAAAAAAATCATACATCTTAAAATTACTAAAAAAAATCATACATCTTAAAAATTACTTAAAAAAAAAAACTATTAAAGTAAAATAACTATTAAAATAAAATAAATAAAAATTATATAATTAAAATCAGGTTTAAATAAAATAACTATTAGGATAAAATAAATTTTAAAAAATCATCTATCTTTATATAAGTTTTCATCAATCTCTTAAACTTCATAAATTTCGCAATTAATTAAAACACATATTTGTGTGGAGTAATTTGTGATGTTTAATGGGGACCCACATTCACCCGTGAGATGAACCGGGCCCGCAAAAGAAACGCGTGGAGTAGTCAAAGGTTATTGCTTTCCCTTCAGATATATATGCTTGTGTTCGTTCTTTCTCTCCAAAGGGTTTCATGGACCCCCTTCCCTTCTGTGACCCTCTTCCCTCCAAGGCTCCAAATATTATTTTTTTCCCTCCAAATATTATTTCTTTAACTAATTGCCAATGGGGTGAGAAAATCCAAACCAAAAAACTGAAAAAAAAAAACCCCCCAAAAAACCAAACTGTAAAACCAAAAACCAAACGGAACCGATTGGTTTGGTTTTGGTTTTCTAAAAACCAAACAGATCGGTTAAGTTCGGGTTTCGGTTTTGGGCAAAAAACGACTCAATCTCACGCCTAATTGCCATTAGGGGTGAACAAAAACCGAACCAAAAACCGAAAAAACCATGAAAACCGAAAAATCCGAACCAAAAAAACCGAAAACCGAAAAAATCAATGGTTTTTGGTTTTGATTTTTTGAAAACCGAAAGTTTTGGTTCGGTTTCGGTTTTATATGAAAAACCAAACCATAAAAACCGAACCGAACCAAAAATATATATTGTTTACATTATTTTATATTTATATCCTTTTATTACTTATTCTTATTAAATATGTTAATATATTTGCTTTTGTAAGTATACAAAACAATATCAATTATATGTTTTAAGTGAAAATACACAACAATATTGATTCGGTTTAATCAATTGCATATTGTAACAACGCGTGAAAGATATAAATAGTTATATATGAAGTTTGTTTCAAATAAATATTTGAAGTTTGTTCAACTTATTTTGATGGATTTATTGTTATTGTTGTATTGTTTTTGTTACTAATATTGTTTGGAAAAGTTATTGAAGTTGTAGTGTAATCATATGTTATAAACTTTAAACTTTTCTAGCTCAAGTTGGCTGAAACCTGAAAAGACCAAACTAAAAAGACAAATTTTTATTTTTATTTTTATTTTTATTTTATTTTATTTATTATTATTTTTTTTTTAGCCCACCGTAAATTACGTTGATGGCCACCGTATGAGACGGTGGCCCAGAAAGCTCATTTTTGGCGTAAAACTCAACCAAGTCCACCGTAGCCCAGGAGCAAAATACTTTACGCTGGAAACTCGAAAACAAAGCCACCGTATGAGACGGTGGTGGCCGGCGTCTCATACGCCGGGCCTGCACAGTCCCCACCAGATTTTGACCAAATCGTTTTCAAACCAAATCAAACCGTTGCAACACTTCCAAAATGGCCAACACACTGCAGAAGTCATATTTTGACCAAAAATAACTTTCATAACTTAACTTTGCTCAAAACGATATTTTCAAAGCAAACGGGTCACAAACCCGCCTTTTTGCCCATTTTGCCAAATCACCAATTTTATATAAAACACACATT
>JAOEHQ010003101.1:0-18592 GCA_025447715.1 Asclepias incarnata
TATAAATCTATCACTATATGAAGTTTATCGTTAACAAAACTTTGTTTTAATGTAGTTCAATATTCTATTCATGTTTTTTATTTTACAATAAATAAAATAAAAATCTTACGAAGCCCGTGTGTTAACACGGGATCAAAATCTAGTTATTATATATAACAATTGAAGACAGCCTTTTCTACAGTAGACTTTTGCTTTTTCTGTTTTTTGCCACATAACTTTTGGGTTTTTTGTTTTTGACACCAAATTTTTTGTAGCTAAGGGTTAAATGACATTTTTACCCCTTATCTTCTACAACTTTCCGGATTTCTCTCCCTTCTTCATCTCCTTTCTCCGACTCTCTCCAATCCAATCCTATTATCCCTCTTTCTCTTCTTCTTCATCCGGTACACCCAAGGATGGTCAACCACTCCGTCACCGGCCGAGCAATCAGTCATCAGCTTCTTCTTCATCTTTTTCTTCATCTTCTTCTTTTTTTTGTACGGCTTCTTCATCTTCTTCTACAATTTTTCACCTGCTATCTGTTCTTTCCCACCATATCCATAAGCTCCTTATTATTATTAGCTTTCATATTTTCATTGCAAAACTATTTTGTTTATATTTTCAATATCTTATTTGAATTAATGTTTTCATGTTCCATGTCTGATCTTTTCTCCTTTTCTTTATTTTTCTGGCATTTACTATTTATATTTATTGTAGATTTTGGTTAGGGTTCACTTTTATCTAATATTGTTCCTTGATTTTATTATTCTAATTTACTTTTTTTTTTTAATGATGAAGGAAAAATTGGGATGGAAGATTGAATCAATGAAATAGCATGACCACGTGATGAACCCAGGTAAGTAGCCTAAAATCTTTAGATTTGTGCTTTTTTAATGATCATTATTGTTTTTGGCTGCTTTGATTGTGTTTATCACACACAAAAATTGCTTGGGTTCTTTATCACATACACGGAGCTAAGTTACTTTTTATTTACAACTTATATTACTATTAGAATGAATTTTGTTTTGCTGATTTGGAAAGAGATAGTCATCTCCGTTTTCCACTTGGAATTTTCATGTCGAGCTTTATAGTTTTTTTTTTTGTTTGTGGGTGATTCTGCAATAGTCAAGTGAAACCATTGTTTTGATAATAGAAAAGTTTGGTATTTTCTTCATTGGTTAGAAAGAAATATAAGTTGTTATTTTGGCAAATAAATATAAATAGCATTTTTGCTTTGCTTTTGTATAAAATCATATTATAAATTCTCCCTCACTTATATTTGCATTTATCCTCATACTCTGCTTTAACACTTAGGCAGTATGCTTTATACTACAACCGTGATTTCAATAATTTCTTTTTGTACAGATTGAAGCCAACAGAAAAAAGCAAAAAGCGCGTAGAGAACAACAAACAACTATTTTCCTAGCTTGCTACCGTTTGGTTCAAGGCTCGGGTTACTGATGTGGTTGTTGTTGTTTGGTTTTAGTGTTCCTGAAGCGTATAATGTGACTGATGTTGGGTTACTATTTGCTCTGCTTGAGAGTTACTAAAGCTACCAATGCGGTTTTCGTCAACTATGGTCTTGGGTCACGATATATATTGCAGGTCCAAATTCTTTCAAAAATATTTGGATGTCATGTCATGTGCTGTTTGTATTCTCATGTTCAGTTACCAGTATCACTACTACCACTTCCCTATGCCTTGGTGAATTTTGGTGATTTTTGGCATGTTCAAACTAGGTTTTATGAACTGATGGTTTTCTGCATTTATGTTTTTGTTGTGGTTCCTTAACAAACGATGGACATTAGTTTTAGTTTTTGTTTGGAAATTGGCTTAAAGGATGAGAAAGCAGTACAAATATTGCAAATTAACATATTGACGTCTAGCTGTCCTACATACTACTGGTGTTATTTTATTTTGCAAAAACAATAAAGTTTCGGATACAAGAGTAAAAGTTGTAAGCTCCCGGAAGTAGGTCTACTTTTGCTAGGTTAAGACTTATTTTGTAGCATTTGCTTAACGATGGATGTATGAAACCAGATAGGGTAACTTCCTTATTGAGTATAGTGTAATGCTATTTAATTTAGGCTTCCAATGCATGAATTTCGGTTAGACATATAAAATCATTTATGGCCATGGTTGGTATTTAATATTTTCTGTGCTTGGTGATGTAATTTTGATCGCAGGGACATGATTTTTTTCATTTAGCAATGTAGGTCAGGTTAGTTTTAGTAGAAGTGTACTTTTAAATTAAATTGAAATACAACCATCACTTTTTCCTGCTAATATACCCTTTTTTTACAAGATGTCAGTGTAAACATATATAGAAGTTGGTTATGAGATAGACGGAGCGCTTCCAACAAGGTGACGATCATATGAATGGTGACATTTGGTCCAGTTCTTCAAGGATTACAATACATCGATGGAATCTCCCAAGTAGATCACCAGAAGGAACGCTGTAATGGTATGTTATCTGTTTTTACTTCTTTATCTGCATCTATATTATTAAAAGTAGCGTTATCTTATCTTCTCCGTTGGCATGGTGTCCTTAGAAGATCAGGTGTATTAGTATTGTTTGTTTGTTTATATATATATTACAAAAGCTTTTTGATAGTTTCTTCTTTCAAATTCACTGTTGTGGTTTTTACTGAGAATCTGCAATCTATTTCAGCTGTTTGGATTAATGTTACTGGACCGTTCAAATACCTCTGTCATGGTTCGATATATGTGCTCATTGGACAACATGAGGATTCTCTTGAATCTTCTTAGGGTATGTACTTTACATCTGCTCAATTGCATTAACTTGACATATGTACATTCTGTACTCTGGATGTTGACCATTTTCATACTTTGATTCATTAGGACTCGAATACAGGATGAAGGAGGCTCAACAATTGACAAGTCATTAATTTTAGATTAATCTAGCATTGTGAAATTTGCAACACTGCTGTAAATCCTATGAAACTTGGGTCCTTTCAACAATGGTAAACCAGAAGTGATTCGGGTTCAGCTCCAATGGTTGTGATCGATGAGCATCCGCTCGAGAATCTACCATTTCCCTGACTCCGCGCAATGCGCGGGTTAAAATTCTAGTATATTACAATTATGGAAAGGCTTAGGGACAGTAAACTTTTGGGGTTTTCAATTTTTGCCACTTAACTTTCATGTCTTTTGGTTTTTGCCACCACTTGAAATATCTCTTCAAAGAAACTTCCAGCCTGCTCATCTTTCCTTTCTTCCCATATATCCATCTCCTCTTTCTTCTCTTTTACCTTCTACACCCTTCTCCCATCGTTGTCATCATCATCTTCATTGTCCGTCAACTGGTAGCGGAAAGAGTTAAAGGCACCCATCGTCTTCATCGCTGGTGAGGTATGCCGGAGATGCTTTCTCTTTTCTTCCAACATCAAACACCCTTTTCCAGCTGTTTAATCTACTGCCTTCTTCATGTTTATACTTTAGTTTAATGGTGTCATTCAGATTCGTAACAAATTTGCCCTATTTCTCACAAAACCTATTTTTCCTGGTAACCCACTTCAATCTTTTCTGGGTTTTTTTTTTCTATTTTAGATTAATCGGATTTCTATCTGTAGCTATCTACATGTATATATGTATTTGTATATGTCTATGTTCTCTTGGATTATTGGATTTTGGTTTTTTTTTTTCCTCCAAAAAAATAGATTACTTTGTGTGTGTGTATGCAGATGATAAAGTGTTTGATGCTCCACAATATGTTTTTTTTTGGGCAAACAAGTATGGAAAAAGCTGATTTTGATTGTCTAGAGGAAATTGATGATGCTACTTTGAATGGAATTGCTGATGATGAGTACCATCTGTTTGACCAAGAAGAGGTAAAACCATAAAAAGTTATTTGTTTGCTGTTATAAGTAATTTTTTTGACGTTTATAGATGGTATGAGTTGAAGTGAATACTTTGAATGGAATTACTAATTATGCGTACCATTTGTTTGACCGATTTGTTTGTTGTTATAAGTAGTGATTTGGTTTTTGTGGATAGATCATAGATGTTCATTTTTGATGTTTAAAGATGGTACAAGTTGAATTCAGTGTATAATGAGGTATAAAGTGAATTTTTTTTTATTTTTTTTACAATTTTGGTTCAATATCGAAGGCATTTTTATTTGTATGTGACAATCAGCTTGATAAAATGATTTGTGACTCAATCCTATATATGAGAAAGTTTTGGTGCTTATGGGTTGACCAGGTACAAAACATGGGTGGGAGAGCACAGATTAATATGCAAGGTACTTCAATAAGTTTGTTTGTAGCCAAAAATTAACCCCATGTCACCTTAAAGCGAGGTATGTGTTGGGAATGTACTTTCGTTGAAGGTATCTCATCTGTAGAAGTGGGAAGATGGGTGGTTCGGGTAACTAATCAAAGCAAGGCCTCAGGGTAAAATGAGTCATTTTCAGTACGGGTTGGATTGGCCTCATGTATTTTTGCATTTGACGTATTTATAGATACAAAACAATTGTATGAGAGTTCTATCTAAATACAGAAGTTGTTTTTTTAGCTCTAAAAATACATTGATGATGCTTATACCATAGAGTTAACTTAAAAACGCAACTTCTATTACTAATCTGTTAAAAATATAAAAGAACATTGTCGTAAAATAGACGTACCAGGTTATCTTGGTAATTTGTAAGCAGGCGTTGTCCCTATTCTTATGAGGTATCCAAAGTGCTGTAAGTATGACTATATCAAACCAGGTCAAGGGGAGCTTAAAAAGACCTGGAAAACCTCCTGACTATTTTAATTTTAGGACAAAGTATAAGAATTTATGACGTCAGATGATTTTGAATGATATGGTATGATAAGCTACTTATTAAATTTCCACGAAACATATGAGGATGGAGCCGATGGTTCCTTCTCTTGGGTCTGGTGCACTGCCTATTCACATACAACGCGTGTTGCCGTGTCAAAAGGGTTTTGCTTACTATTGTGTCATGGTTAATATTTACACTGAAAAATTCATATCAAGTTTATTAATTTCCTCTTCTACAGTCATGTAACTTTGTTATGAAACACCAAAACTTTGGTCCTGGCACCTTAATCGCCTAAAGCCAGCTTTCTGCATATTTGCTTTCACTCTTTTGGAAGCTTCTTTTGCTGTAAAGTTGAGCTTTAAATGAGAAATAATAAAAGGCCATAAAACTATGTCACGTTTTTCATATTTTTTAAACGGTCACATCGACCTGACTCAAAGCATTCGGTTTTGCATTATAACAATGTTCTAATATTGCCGTTCACATCATCCAAAAAAATAAATGGGTTATTCTAATTTATATATATATATATATATATATATATATATATATATATCTTTCTTGCCATGATTTATTATGAGCTGGTAGTTACAAATTAAACGGAAGCATTGCTCGTGTGTTGTTATTGATTCATGATAAGGAAATTTGTATATTTTAGGATCGTTGCATAGATATTGTTGGAAAACCGAGAGGTTACGGATAGGAAGAATGGGACTGGTCGGATGATGGCATCAAGTGGAGGCAGACAGGCGCTTTCTCCCATGAACACTGAGATGTCCGATTGTAAAAACATAGAGGAATCCGATGCAGGTGCTTTTCATAGTTCCTAGCATCTTGGAGCATCCCCTTTGGGTAAGAGTTTTTTTTTTTTTTTTTTCCTTAAAGAGCTTTGGGTAAGAGTTAGATCACTTCGTTTCCCCTTTTCTAATGTGGTTTGCTTATGAGTTTCTCATGAGTACATAATGAGATCACCGGCAAGCGTAAGTTAGATGTTAGCGTTTGTACTTTGGATCCCCTTTTCTAATGGTGGTGTGTTACTTTTGTATGGCTATGCAAAATATTCATGTAACAACCCGTTGCAACGCGCTGGGTAAAATTGCTTGTTATTATATATATATATATATAATTTAACTAGTATACTACGGTCCACACTTTTAGACAATACCATTTTTCATTTAAATCCTTAAATATTAGTTTGACTTAAAATGCCATCATTTTAATATTGAAAAAAACTGTACTTTTAGTGGTTCATTTTGTATGAGAACTCAATTTATTGTAATATGACAATCAATAAGTGTCTTATTTTGACTTTTAAAGTTTCTTTGATTTAATTTTGACCGTAAATATTTTTGTTTGTATTATGTAACACGTGATATAAAGAATATGAATGGATTGGATTTTAAAAGTATTTTATAATGATATAACTTTCATCAAGTATTATATAATATAAACAAAAATATTTATAGTTAATGCTGAAGCAAAAAAATTTTGAAAGTCAAATTAAGATATTTGAAATGAAACGGACCACTATCAACTTAAAATACATAATTTAACTTCCTTGTTTATGACCTTCAATGCACCACGTGTCACAAAAACCAAATAAATTACATAATTTAACTTCCTTGTTTATGACCAAATAAAATAGTAAAAATAACGTTGAAATGATTAAAACTCATGAACTTCAATGCACCACGTGTCACAAAAACCACATTGAAAAACGTATTTTGTTTATAGTTTTGCACTAGAATGTTTTTAAACGTTGTTGACTGTGATAATCCACAAATATAAAACCACCAGATTTCATGCATCATCAACGTCATGACATAAAACTCCATTAACAAAGTTGTACATTTCGACTTCATTGTGCATGCATAGCGACAAGATAATCTTTGTAATATCATTTAGATATCTCCATATTAGACTAACTGTAACTGGAAATTAATTCCCAAAACATGTTTTCGATTCACTCCTCTATATAAACGGACAATGGGGCCATTTATATATATATATCTCAAAGCTTCATGGTTTGTTTCGAAAAGGTTACATCACCTATCTCATTAGATAATTATTTTTTTTCTTTCAAACTAAATGAGGCTAACAAGAACCATATCTTTATCACGTTGAAATCAGGACTCGTAATAAAAGATGATCATATGAGTTATCAAATTTACGTTATTATATTACTCGAGACTTGCTAATAAATTTTAGCATCTTATGAATATATAAACAACTTCCGATTCCAAACAAAGATAGAGCTAAATATACCTTCTAACGAAACCAAACGGAATCCGTGTCATCATGAAACTTCAACGAAACTTGAATTGCATTCTTCATGTATATACGTCATTACTCACATCAATCCAACTATCCCCATTCTGTCGTTTAATGCTAACATAATCAACAACCAATCCTAGGCAGGTTCTTACTTGACCGGTGCATACATCTTTGTAAAGGAAACCACAATCGACTCAGACATGTATAACATGAATTGAGATCCTAAACAAAGGGTTTTACCCAGGTCATGAGTTTGATCCTTCGGGATGGCATGGTTTGGGGTTTATCCTTCCGAATACCTGTAACGGCTCATAGTCAACCACGTCGTTGTCTAGTGTATGTGCAGGGCCTCACCATTAATCGGTGAGGTTTCCGTGATGTCGTGTACCGACTGAATGTTCGGAAAAAAAAAGCATCACGTTGTGTACTTCCTCCACCCCTTCAACTAAGGTACTCGCAACATGTTACCTCTTGTCCATGGACGGATTTACAATGGGGCAGTGTGGGCAGTTGCCCCCACTCCAATTTTAATACAATGTAAAAAAATTTTATTTTAAAGGTATATTTGTAATTTTGCTCCTAAAAAAAATACATACAAATGTCACATCCTTTGTCATAAGCCTCTTCTTTGAAAGTCACTGACCTTGGAAGCATTAATTTTGAGATAGATCGCTCCGTTGAGAGAGTAAAAAACTTGAGTTGTTTTGATTTTTTATATAAAGGAAGAAGAGAGGTTGAAGAAAATATTTTCTTTGTTTGGATAAGTGTGTAAATGTGTACTACATTAATACTATAGCTCTATGTGGTAAAGTTATTTTTTTTTTCCAATTATTATAATATATATTTATCTTCAATGTTATTTTAGTTACAAGTCTGTTGGGTATGCATTTTTCTTTCACTTTGTAAATTTCTAAAAATTTTATACTAATAATAATAATCACAATAGTCATGTAGGTTATGGTCTCACTTTCCCTAAGCTAAAGGCCTTCTGAACACCGATCTTTGATAATTTGACTAAACTCGGTGTTGGGAAACCAAATTCTTTTAGGGGCCATTTTCTATTTTCGAGCAAAGTCCCAATTTTTTTACATTCTCAGAAACGGTATGACAAACGACTTCTAAATTTGCCCCCTCGCAAAAAAAGTTCTGGCTCCATCTCTGCTCTTGTCTACACTGCATCGACCAATCTCTCTCTGTCTCGCATACTAGGGTACGTGCATATGTGTTTGTTTTGTGTGGCTGGAGGCGAAACTCCTGTTTTTCTTTTTTTTCATCTCAGAGTGCGGCGTAAAACTCATGGCATATACATATATACATGAAAAGCCCTAAGGTGGTAATGTGTTATTATATTCCCTAGTGCACGTTTAGAGAAAAGTAACGTAAATGCTAGAGTATACATAAACCCACAACTACACTAAAATTCCCATTTAGTTCAGTATGACTTCGGGTATGTTTGACAAAAGTAATTCTAACTGCTAGTTATAGCTTATAGCTGTAGCTTTTAGTTGGAGCTATAAGCTGTAACTTTTAAATAAAGCTGTTAGTTAGAGCTTTTATTTTTTAAAGGTGTTTGTTATGATAGTTGTAGCTGCAACTTTAAGAAATATTTGTGTAATTATAAAAATTAAAAGCTTCATCCAAACTAAAAGTTTCTGAAACGCTACTTCAAGCAGCGTTTCATTTTGAAGCTTTTTTTTCAAATAAAAGTTAAAGTTAGTTGCATCCAAACAAAGTTTTAACATGATAGGAGCTTATTGTTGAAAATTAAAAGTTAAAGCTTTTGAAAAGCTCTTGCCAAACATGCCCGAATATAACCCAATAATCTTTATCTTTATCTTTATATATAGTAAAATACAATTAACTTAATCACTTATTGATCAATCATAACTCCCCAATCCTTAAAATTGAACATTGATGATATAATTATTAATATAATTATAAATTAAAAATCCTAATAATCATTATACAAATATATTAGTATATATTAGAATTTATATTAGTATTTGTAAAAAAAAATCTCACTAATTTATATTTTTTTTGTTTTCCATCAATATTTACACTTTTTAGCCTCACTAAATATTTAATTTATAATTATTACATTTTTAGCCATCAACTTGAAAAAAAAAAATTTAATCTTTCTTCATTTAATTAATTAAAAAATTTTCCAAATATTATTTATAACTTTTTTTCTTTCATAAAATATTAAAACTATATGTTAAATTACATTTTCTTGATTTTAGTAAATAATCAATATACTTTAACAACCTATTAACTAATCAATATCCTTGATTTTACTAAATAATTCTTATTTTAGATCCAATATTTATTATGATTAGCAAATGCCAGCGACGATTTTTACATAATTCTTTAATTTTTAAATTAATAGTTCTTTTGTTTCGATTTTATTAATCGATAATTCACTAATTAATATCGATTTTTATTTATTTGTATATCAAACTTTATTTTTTAATTCGATCATGATTCTCAAATATTGTTTTTCAATCAATACTTTTAGTTTTTAAATTTTGAGTTTAAGAATTCGATTTTTTTTTCCAACAAATTGATACATTAATTTGAATAAGAAATAAAGGTACAGTGATCATATAAATTGTTATTGACTATTTTTTTTTTATCAAACGTTGGTTTGTAGTTACAACGTCCGGGTTTTAAGTACGAACAATTGCACGTTGCGATATTTCGAGTTAACTCAAAAGGTATCTTAAGGCGATGATAACCAACAACGAATATTGTCTAAAAAAAGTATTACAAAAGATAAAATAAAATATATGCAAGAATTATATTTTTTTAACTTGATTTTACCTACATTTTTTACATTTAAATTTACATATTTAACAATTCATCTCATCTAAAATGTCATAAATAACCAGTGTATTTGACACGGGCATAAATCTAGTTATATACTGTTTCTTAATAGCTTAATCTAATCCATAATCATGAATTAATCAATATTTGTGGATTTTACAAGACTAATTACAAATTCCGATACCAAATTTTATTATAAAATTCGCTCATAAGGGTTTGGTCTAGCTAATGCTCACACAATTAAGCCCAAATATTCATACTAGTCCAACAACTAAGGTCCAAAGTTAAACCATACACTAACGACATTAATTTCAAACTAATTTTTAAATAACAAAGATTTTAGGATGTTACAGTATTCCTACCATTCGTTTGGGAATAATTGCGCCCAATAAGTATATAATTATATATGAGCTAGGCTATTTCCACCACAATAAAGTCTATTTCCATTACAAATTTTTTTTTTTTTTTTTTGTTTCTATCAACTTATACATAAAGATGCTTTTTTTTTGTTTTACATTATTATCATGTTATTATTATTTTGAATATTATGTTTTTAATATTATTTATTTCAAAAAGCCAAAAATATGTAATTGTAGGGATTTTAAAATATGAAGCTTATAATAACAATTATATAACACTAATACGCCATATAAAATAAGCTAACCCAAAACATGCCTTCAATATATTCCATGAATTAATTTACACGTTATCATATTAAAATAACTTATGTCTTGCATGAGATATTTAAATATCAAATCATCAATATTCTCTTACAATATACAAATAATAATAATAATAATAATAATAATATAAAAGTGGACATGCTACAAAAAATAATAAATCCCAACTAGTTTTCTCTAAAATAAAGGGAAAGTACGTACATAATTTAAAGTTTAATCTGACATTTGAGCTATATTGATATGTGTGGGACAATATGAAATTATGGGGATGGGACCCATGAAAACCGCCACTTGTCATATACATAGTCTTTATTTACTCGTATTTTAGTAGCAGAAAATTTGGGAGGATGACTTGTTCTTCATTTGCGTTCTGGTCTCCTCCTAATTATAAATACTCAGAAGATACTTCATTCAGGCTCCCTTCCTAACTGCAACCTCTCTACTTCTATTAATTATTCATTCTTTTCATTTCAAGCATATATATATACATGGTTATTCAGGTAAACCATCTTTAATTTGCTTAATTATTTTTACTCTTTTTAATGTATTTTCGACCTACGTTCTTGATTTTGTGACTTTATTTTCACAAGTTTTGGGGTGCTTTTGTTATGATTTTGGGTTTTGGGGTTGTTTGGGAACATTTGTCCCAGTGGTGTAGGGAGGCATGCAGTCCGGGGTCCTTTTAACCATAATATTACGTGATTTACCTTCTCTCATGTTTGCCATGTGATCGGTCGGTGGCAAGTTGATAATAGATCTCTATTTTTATTTGGGAATGTTTTTAATGTTCCTGGTTTTTAGGATCATAGATTCATTTCACTTGGTTAGTGTGTGAGTGTCAGAGTGACTGATTATGTTATGTTGATGTGTGAAAAAAGGAACCATAATATGAACTTTTATCATTGGCCATGATTTTGAAACTTGTATTTGGAATAGTTTAGTTGTTATGTTACTGAAACTAGTACCATGATGTGTTTTAGAACATAAATTGATGAATAAATTTTATCATACAACTTTTGGGGTTATTCAAAATAAATTTTCATTTCTTATGAATAAAACTATGTATAAGTTGTTGAACTTGTACCGTTAGGATGAAAATAAGCCTGAAAGAGATTAAGATAAAAGTCAAGGGTTCATGTGTCAAATGTAGAACAAATGTGTGTGGATATTAGTGTCGTGTGAATACTTGTGTTTCAACCAAGACTTTTGACCTTTTATTTAATTCAAAGAATTCGATGGATGAGTGGTGGTGTTCATTCAAGTTTAATTTGAGCTTAATTTGGGAAATTTTCTTGACAGGCTTGTGAGGTGCCAAACGGATGGCCGTTTGGGCTGGGTAATATGAACACGAGACTTAGTGTCGAGGCTGCACCAGGTGCAAGAGAATCAAATACTTTTCATGGTCCTTCATCAAGCTTTTCTTCGTTTTCGTCATCCAACTTTGATACAGAGGTAATATGGTCGCAACAAAATTCATAGTTCATTCGATATATGGGTTGTTTGGTTTGGGACTTTTGAAATCACAAGTATTTCATGTTTGGACAAACACCCAGTTCATTGTGTCTTAAATCTTTTTTCCTTCACAATGTTGTCATTCTTGGTCATTTTATCAAGAAAATATCTAAAGTATTTTATCACAACTTCAAATAACTGAGCCATATTTCAAACATTATCTCATTTACCATGCTATATTATAGCAGATTATTCATTCCATTTACCAGATTTTGATTGTAGTTATTTCTTAAACACAACATGTTCTTTAATGAAGCAGTCGACAGCATCGTTCTTCCAAGACAACAGTGTCTCTCTAGGCAGACTAATTGGAATCAGACCACAAGACAATGGTACCTTATACTTCCCAAGACCCGTATGCATACAGGAACAAAGATCCCACCGCTCCCAGGAATCCTCTAACACTCATCAAACTGAGACATCTAGAGGGGTTTGTGTTCCGAACTTGTTGAACATTTTAGGCAAGATCAGCAGAAGTAGAAGTCACTCGAGACAGTGAAGGATTGATTCAAAGATAAATACTTTGTCTACTTGAAACATTAATCTAGTTTAAGATTTATGTTTTGTATAGCTGATGATACGACAAATATAAAAATAAAGTCCATAACACCAATCATATGACATGAAGAAATTTATCTTGTCACTTTCATGAACAAAAATATAGAGCTAGTGTGTTCTTTACAACATAATAAAAGATTGAATGCAATTGTGGCCTTGTGTAATTTATAAAGTAATGATCGATATATCCACTTAATTTCTATATATTACAACCACTTCAACTACCAAAGTTTTGTTTAGGTGTTATTTGTGTGATTTGATAATATATAAGCGTAAACCCTTTCCACAAGTTTATTCAGAAAACGTTTCCAATTATTTGTTAGAATTTGATAACCACAAGTTTATTCAGAAAACGTTTCCAATTCTGATTTGATAATATAGTGGTTACGTATAAATGAGTCAAGCTACTCGTGGGCTACTCGATCTCAGCTTGCTCGTTTACAATCCTGAAATTTAGGAATGACCTTTTATAAGTAACCACTATACAAGACCTCAACATCAACCGTACCCAATCCCACCATGAACGGGTATGGGTAACCAATGCAATAACCCGAAACATTAAGCTTAAATTCACAACCAGTAACTATCGTTTATAAATTTATTTAGACAAATTTTGAGTTCATTATTAACTATGACATTTCTAGCTACTTTCCTCGAATAAAATCTTGAAACGTAAACGTAAAAACAAACCAACTTGGAATGAAGAGTCAGCATTATATGGTTTGCACAACTTCAATTCACAAAACTGATTCGACATCACACCTTCCTTTTCGAACCAATTTGTTCCTAAAAGCAGGCCATGAAAATTTTGGTATTCGTGTTAAGCATTCAGGCATAATTCTTTAACTAAACAGCGTCCTTTCATTAAAGTAAAACTATGATTCGACCAGACACTCATACATAACTATTTGCAGGGTTAATATTGATCCAGTTCCAAGTTTTGCTAACTAGTAATTTCTTGGTACATATGACAAGGCCCTTTCTCCCTCATTTTGATTTGCTCACTGAATTGTGTACTAGTAATTAAGTAGTACATAGCAGGCAGGTTGAACCGAGAACATTCGACCGATCTTTAGATACAAGTAGCTGACAAAACAATGTTTTGCATTATCATAAATGTAGGTTAAACAACATTTATATAACAAAATGACCTTGAGCATTGTAACCAGATCATGGTAAGAATCAAACGAGACACTATATATCTTTAATAATTAAGTTTTGACTGTTTAAGAAATACGAATGACTGTTTCTGACCAAAACTAGTTTGACCTGTTACCCATTTTGCCATCTGTACAGTAGACGATGACTTGAAAAGGTAACCGCTTAGAGTGAACATATCAATCTGCGCATTACGGATGATTACAGTGGTCTCAGGTTTCATCAAGTCAACTGCAATAAACATATATAGTTATTATCAAGTTTTATAATTTCACGTGTATCATGAACAACTACTTTGCCTCATCTAACAAATGATAGATCGAAAAAATAAGACACCAATTTATGCAGATAGATAACCGCGTGGTCCTATAAAACACAAATTAAAAGCGGTGCCATTTCAATGGAATATGTACAGTTTCAATGGTCCTTCTTTTAAGCAGTTGGGGGTTTTCGGGGTCACTCGGACCGCCCGTGGAATATGGCTAACGCTCCTAACATGATTGATCGATGCGTGTGGAAATGTACGAGGATCATAGTAGGTTTAAGCATTGACGTACTATGGCTGTAAACAAAATAAAGAACACGAACAAAAAATTTCATATTCAAATTTTACTTACTAAATAAATAAACAAACATACCCGCACGTACAATGTTTAAAATATACACGCTCTTCATTTTCATTTATGTTATTCTTTAAATATTACAACTCTTATTATAATAGTTAATTAATTTAATATATTATGTACACGAACAAACACATAAACGCAAATCGATAAACAACTCGCCTAGAGTTCGTTCGTTTACTAAAAACAAACATAAACGAACTTCTTGCCAAACAATAAACTTTTTATCAATGGTTCCCAAATTTTTCTCAAACATTTTGTTAGTTTACGTCCTTATGCATTGTTATTCGAGACTAATGTGATTTGTTTGTTGAATCAAAGCGATCAAAGAACCAAAACTTTGGTTTGAGCTTTTTAGACAAGTAACTTATTATAAAGTTATTAAAGGCTTAAGCTTGTAAATATATATTTGTACATATTTTATTCTTAGAGGGCTATTTATGTATTTTAACTTAGCTTAGATATCTAAGGATGTATATAATCCCTTCATTCCCTTGTAATATTCATTTTGATTCAATTCAATGAAAATAATTTCTCAAATTCTCTCTTTCAAGTTTGTTAAACTTTAAGTGACCGGTGTATATAATTAAGTATTTAACTTAAAGCAAAATGAAATGGTTTTTATAGTATGTGTAATAATAATCTATAAATTTAGAGGTCGTGGAAGTCCTATGATGAATATTTTGTTAATATATGTAAACTTTGTGTGAATTTGTATAATTTCCTTTTAAAAAAAAAAGTGGTGTTCGTATAAGATAACCTATCGACCTAGAGTTGTCTTTGTGGTATCCATCATCTAGTTGGTGGTGCAAACAAATATTGATTAGAGAGTAAAAAAAGTTGTATGGAGCAATTCAATTAAGTAAAGTAAATATAATAATGTCAAATGTTGATGACATATAGTTTGTTAGTGATTCGGTAGCCGTCCCATAAGGAGATGACCACAAATAATACTTGTTAGTGGACGGTGGTGACGGCAGATGATGATGATGATGAATAAGAACTCAAACCTTAAATTAGTGAAAGGATAAATAACATCTTAATATTTGGTTTGAAACAATAAACTTTATGTTGAGGTTTGTAACGGTTGTGACCACAAATACTTGTTAGTTTCTTATTCTCTCGATCATATAAGTTGGTTAATCAAGATAACTTTAAAGGACGCATTCATATAATAACTCAAACCTTAAATTAGTAAAAGGATAAATAACATCTTAATCATTCATTTATACAATCATAATCGTTTTAAATATAGTTTTTTAAAACATAATAGACCATTGTTTGATTAGTCGCCCAAATGGAATATTCACAAAAACATACAATGATACAAACATATTAAACATAAATTAAAAATTAATGATGGGAATGGTCCACCAATAATTAATTGTTGTATAAGGATTAACACAACGGATAGATATTGACGTGGATGTTACAACCAAAAACCAACCCACCTTTTTCTTTTATCATTATATAACCCCATACAACATCCTAAACCTTTTGATTGACATTCACTCTACATCAAGAAAAAGAAAGAAAAAAAGAAAAGGGTGATGGCAGTGGTTGAGTTCTTTATGTTGGGATGCACAGGAATTGTGATGTTTTTTCATGGGGCTAATTACGTATTCCATGCTCTACTTGCTCATCAAATCTCCATTCGATCTCTTAGGTAATTACTGATTATAACATAACATTTCTTTTCATCTACTTGCTCGTAATGAAATTGGGTATAGTTGATATTGACATTTCTTTTCATAATTTCATCTAAAACCATTTAATTTAATAACTGTATATATATAATGTGTGACTATATAACTTTTGATTGAAACCTAGTTCATATCAAGCTTAACATCATCAGGCCTTGCATATATATATATATATATATATATATTGATGTTGAAGTTATGTTGTGTATATACATAACAATTAAAATTAATTCATGTTCAATGCTCTATATATAAAGTAGTAGTTATTAATATTATTCTGAAAACTTATTGTTATATTTTGACATTTTTTGTTGTTATTGTTTTTGTTACATTTTTGCAGTTTTTTGGGATGTGTTTGGTGACATACAAATGAGTGGATGAGTTATCGGATATGGGAATTTTACTTTATTTTTATGGGAATGTAAGCTGTAAATAATTTTGTATAAGTTGTAGACAATAAATGATGGAGTTTGGTATGGGTATGATTGATGGTTGTTGTTGCTCCTAAAATTATGGTGGCAATGACTATGATTGAAGAGGAAAAAAAACGATTTCTGTTATTTCATTTTATGTATTTGTGGTATTTACAGAATTTGTGGCAAAATGTTTTTTTTTTCTTTTAGAACTTACAAGTTAGTTGTTAGCGACCGGATACCTACAATGACATCCAAGCGAAAAGTATGCAGACCCCGATCCACGTTCCCTCGTTACTACCCCAAGGGAAACCTTAAGGATACCACTCTAAACAGGAAACCCCTTTAAGAGACTCGAACCAGACATCTCTAAAGGGAAAACCCCTCCCTCACACTGCAACATATAATCCAAACTAACCAATAATAATTTGCTGTATATTTATAATATAGGAGCTATTTTCTTTTATGTATTATGTTAATAGCTACGTTCAGTGGTAATACGTTTTTATTATGTGAAGAATTCATCTAATCTAAATGTTTAATAGATCAACTACAAATACGTGCAAGCTAGGAACTTAACAATTCAACTTATTGTTTTTCTTTTTGTCGAAATGATAAAACACGTGATCCATGTGGTGGTTGACGATGACTAAAGGACGGGGGTCATGGAAAGTTTTGTTGCATTCATGCATTGTATAAATTTCAAATTTAAAGCTCTTATTATATACGAAGAAAAAAAAAAGGCAAATGATAATTGGTATATATAACCTAATAAGAGCATTCACAATGTCTTTGTTATCCACTCATCGTTCGCTCGTTATTGCTTTGATAACGAGTCGACACCACTAGGGCTGACTCGTTATTGGCTCGTTATGAGCCCATTCATTATTCTGATAACGAGTAAAGGCAAAGGATATTTTTTTATTTATTGGGAATTTGGCGGGTCCCAAACTAATGATGGGTCAATTATGTATTGGGGATGTTTTAAAGGATTGGTTATTGATTAGTGATGGGGAGATTTTTCTGATGTGATGCTGATAAAGACTGGTTATGGGTTATTGATGATGGGGACAATAACTAATCCCTTGAAAGTATAATAATAAAGGAAAAAAACAAACAAAACAAAACTTTTCACGACTCGTTAACACCATAACTAGTCCCTTAATAACAAACCAATAACGAGTTAGCCATGGTGGTGTTGGCTCATTATCATAGTAATAACGAGCAAATGATGAGAGGATAACAAGGGCATTTGGCCCCCTCTACAAAATGTTCACTTTCAACGACAACGTGTGAAAGATTAAAAATAATACTCCCACCGTCTCATTAGAAGTGTTTTGTTTAGAACTTTTAAAGTCTTTGTTTTTCAACTTTGACTTTAAGTATTTTTTTTTTGTGTGTTATATAATCCTTGATGAAAACTATACCCATGAAAACATATCTAAAACTCAATCAATTGATATAACTATCATCAAATATTATATAACAAAAATAAAATATTTAAGCTCAAAGTTGAAAAATAAAGACTTTGAAAATTCAAAACATGACAATTCTAATGAGACGGGGGTAATATATTATTGATAGTCATGAAATTTTGAGCATAAAAAATTTCATTTCACTTTCTATATATATATATATATGGTCCGGTTTCTACTTCAAAACAACAACTTTCAAATTCACATACAACAACAACTTTAAAACAATAATTAAAACAATCTCACCCGCAATGTCAAACCGTAATACTTTTAACTTCGATCCCCACTTTCAAAGTTTGCTCGACATGGCATCACCGGCGGGTTCGTCATCTAACCCGCAAGGTCAAACGAACAACTCTCCTTCTCCACCATTTAATCAACCCTCGTTTCAAAACCGTATTTTAATCAACCCCCAATTCAACAACCGTATTTTTAGGTTTTGTATTTTTATCGTAAAACTTTAATGGATAAGTATGGGCATTTGTTTTATGGCGCCGACGACGAGTAGTAGTAATTTTTAGGATTTGTATTTTTATTTTTTAGGAAATGTAGTTTTTTATTTTTAGAAAATGTAGTTTTTAATTTTTAGGAAATGTAATTTTTAA
>JAOEHQ010003112.1:0-18588 GCA_025447715.1 Asclepias incarnata
TGCTTAGAAGTAGTAACAATCTAGTCATTAATGTTACTTTGCATGAATATGAAGTTAGTGTTAAAAATTTTGTGCTATGGGTCACTCGAAATCCTGGTTCCGCCACTGCATGTACAATGTTTTTCTTTATGGTAACTATAACCTTATGGGCGATTAACAAAATATTTTTTGGTATTGTTGTCATTTCTTCCTATCTAGTCTTAACGGCTTTGCATAGCATTTGGAAAGAAGTATGGCATGGAAATTTTGGCGGTGCTTGAAGATTTGTGGACCGAATTGGTTTTTTTCAATTTAAAATTAGACTCTTTTATTCTTATTTTTCAAACAAGTGACATAGTTAATAAAATATTACATATAAACCATCTGATACAATTGTTTTACTTTTTCAAAAAAAAAAAAAAAACCCAACCGATACATATATGTTGGGATATAAAAATCCCACTAACAAATGTCATTATAATTGTGCTTGCTGTATATAGTTCAACGAGTATATGTTGATTTTCTGATTCATCAACAACTACGATTCAAGTAATTTGAAGAAGCACTTGAAGACATGTCATGTCTCGCTGAAGTAAAATAAGCTAACATGTCATTGAATTAGCACACAAGATAACTAAGTCTGATTAACGAGCGTTGATAAATCACTAGCTGGCCTTTTGCATCTTCTAACAACATTGGGCGGCAAAAAGGGTTATGCAAGACCGTATGTAAAAGACAACAAAAGGAATATGAACAGTCATCTTGAGCCTTGTGTATAACTACTCTTATTGGTGAAAGTTGGTGAAGATACCGATAAAGCATTGACGTGTTCCTGTACGTTGAGTGACATGTGGAATCCATTTACAACCACCAAGAAAAATGTTTGTCTATAAATAAAAAATGTTTGTCATTAATTTATGTCTATTAGAATCACAACAGTATTCGAGCATTTGTCATTCAATTAGGTGTATTTAAGTTTTGTATGTCAAACTTATTTTCGTGTTACACCTTGTAATTCTTTAATCAATTAATAAAGAATTATTCATTGAAAGATATAGTTTGTGTTGTGCAATTCTGTTTTGTTAGTTTTTATTTAATAAACCCGGATCTAACAATATTAATATGTAAAAAATCACTCATGTCACATTTATTTGACTTGACGAGCATATCAAGGCTTCTTGAATCCTCTAAAAACCAGTGGAATCACAACTAAAAAAAGGGTTTTTTATATGGTTAAAAAGGGTTGTTTTCAACAGTTTTAATTCTGTGTAAAAGAATTATATAACTGATGATATCTTCTTTTTACACGATTTTTATCTATGTCAAAAAGTAAGTTTTTTTACACAATCAAGTTTAACAAACATGTAAAAAGCTTGTCTTTATAAACAATAAAGATTTGCATAGCCAATTCCAGTTGTATAAAACTTAACTGTAAATAGAAACTCAACAAGAATCAATTTGAGTCATTGTCCTTTCTATTCTCTTTCAAATGCTTGTGGATAGAAATTTCATGAGGTGATATATAAAACCTATGGAATTTCAGTACAAGCCCTATAAGTAAATAATAAAGAAAAGTTAATGAACTTGCAAATTACTCGTTAGTATTTATCGCAAATAAAATCAATCAAATGTCAAAAAGAATGAAATATTTACCATATGTCCGAATCTGAAAAAATGAAAAATAAATTAACAAGTTAGATCTATAAATATAAAGTAAAAATAGATGAAAAAATGAAAAAGGAAATAAAACTATTATGTCATGGCAATGGTTGTGGTTAGAAGTTGCTAATGAAAGGAGATGGGGATAAATAGATCTGATTAGGAAGAAATAGGAAATTACTTTGGGTTTGGTGGAAAAATTACTTTGAAAATGAAGAAGAATAGCAGCGGCTGAGACTTTAATATGTAGAAGCGTACATTTTGCACGGTTTTATCGAACAACTAGGCCTTCTGTTACATGATTTCTTACACGGTCTATATAATCAACCGTGTCAAACTTTTCAAATCAACTTTCTTACACAGTTGGAAGTTTTCAACTGGCAAAATTTCTTCTTTTTTTCCCCCTCTATTTTATACGTTTTCATTATACATTGTGTAAAATAAATATAGCCTAATAGCCATTTTTCTGGTAGTTATAAAATATATGATGGGTGTCCATGACAAACTTCTCTTTGTAGATATCATCTCTCATTTTCAATGATAGATTATCATGTTACAACAAGATGAATCCAAAATTTTGAAATTGTCTAATTCGAACCATACATACCACTTGAAATAAAAGAATGAGATATGACAATAGAATGATAGATTTTAAGAAAATAAAAGCAAAGAAAAGGAGGGGAGGGGAGGGGAGGGGAGGGGCAGTTTGGATGAAGTGTGAGTGTGAAAGGCACAAGACATAAACAACAAACAACAACAATAAATAAAATAAATGACATCTTCTATCTCTGTGTGTGTCTATAAATCTCTCCTGCATGGAACGTCAAGTCGTTGTTGGATTTAGAATCCCGATATAACACACACACACCAGAATTCCACGCCTTCTATTTACCCTCTACCTTTTCAAACCTTTTCTTTCTTCTTTTTTTTTTTTACCCCAAAGAATGTTATATTTATATGCATGTATCATGTAGTAAAAAAGATCTCCTATTTAAAAAATAAAAAAAGTTATAATCAAAATTTGTGTGACAAATATAAAATAATATTTCAATCCCTTTTATAAATTTTTTTTAATTTTTTTTAAACTTTTTTTTTTTTTTTTACATATATCTCTAGTAAAAGTAAAAAAATAAATAAAGAAAAAAAATGCTAATAAACAAAGAAGAATAATAAAGGGGTCAACGTTGGTATTTGTAGGAATGGGAACCAACAAGTCCTTTTTGTGTTGATATTTCCTTTTCTGATCGATCTCTTGCAGACGTGGAATTCCCTTTCTTTCACTCATCCATTACATTAATTATTACATTACAATATTAATAACACACTAGCTTCCACTCCTTCAATACACGCATCAATAATACATCTGTAAGCAAAATATACAATTTTGTTTTACTAATACATCATATACTCTAATAATAAGTATCACATATATACTTAAATTAAATACTGTTTGCACAGTGTAATTATTTCCCTCTTTTTTCTTTCTTTTTTTAAATATACCCCTCAAGATACAATAACTATATACACAATGTACAATCGTTTATTACGTAGTGAGAAGGTGTATTTATGAAAAATGAGGTTAAAATAGATACCCACTATAAAAGTATACTAAATTAAACACATAGTTTCGTGTTTTCATTTTTTTCTTACATGGCCGAGCCATGGAATTTATAAATAGAGAGTTTTCATGAGCATTGTCATCTCAATGACTTATAAAATTTGAAGCTATACTTTGCAATTATTTCATAGATCTTATTTCTGCTGTGTGTCCAGAACTTTTTAGTCAACCTGGTCGATCAATCACTAAATTTCCCACTAATAGACATTAATGATTGTACGTCAAGGGTGTTCACTTTTACTATATTTGGAGTATGTGTTTGAATACAAATTTAACTTTCCCAAGTGACCTACATTCACACTCAAGGTTTTCTTCGTTATTTTTCAAGTAGTTATCCCATAATTTTAATCAAATTGATTTAAAAAGTAAGTATTAATTAGTAATTATAACCCATTTATTTACACATGTACATTTGTTTATTTACAAGAAAATAAATCATTTTATAATTTTTTTAGTGAGGATAGTTAGCTATTAAAATAACGGCGGACAACTTTGCCGGCTTTTTGTGATGGTGTCATTGTTTGTGATGTTAATTAGAAAGGAATTATAATTTATCGTATGAACTAATTTTTATTATTAATTTTTATTTTATTTAATAAAATATGTAATTTTTAATGTATTAATATGAGATTCTTCTTAGACAAAATAGTCAATTTATTGTATTTCAAAGTTTAGATAAAAAATGGTTTATGATTATATATTATAATCAGTAAATATTAAAAGTTGATTAAACTATCTAACTAATATATAGCAAAATAAAAGACGGATACTATACTTATGAATTCGTAAAGTTTGTTTAAATGTTCCTGTGTCATTTTTTTTTTCTTATCGTGGTGATAGATTTGGTTTCAAATGGTCGTTATCATATGTTTTAAAATCGGTTGCAGTGCGTTTATCATTTTAGTGTTGATATAACTTTTAATATCAATTGATACTTATCTTTATTGTTGTATATAAGTATTTGTCTTTCAAGAAAAATATAAGACCATGAAATTGAAACTCCATATTAGAGTTGTCAATTAAGACCTTAATTTTATCTCAAGTATAGGTTGGTTTGTTCATTTAAAAAAAAACTTTTTCTTGAAAACCAATAAATACATCTCAGTCAATCATTTTCTTTGAACTATATCTAATTCCTCTCTTCTTCCTTTCTCTTTCAATCTTGTTCCTCCCGTTCTCTCTCCATCTCCACCACCACCATCCACCGCTGCCACCACCACCACCATTTGTTGTTGCCGCCACCACCACCACTATCTTCGAGGGTGGAACCCACACGGCTAAAGGTGGAGCCCATAAGATAGATCACAACCATCACTAATCACCCCTATCACTGATTACCCCCAACATCTACCCTTTATTAATATCCTTAAAAACGAAGCCCGTTCTAATCACCGTATTTGAATCACAATGTGTTGGTAGATTCCAATGTGATTGGAATCTACAAACACACTACGATTATAGTTTCCAATCACATTGTAATTGGAACTGTTGGTCCAGCGAATTTGTGTTAACCAAATGAACACACAAAAAATGGAAATATATTTGGAAGCACAACACTTAGATATTCTTTTCAATGGATAATTTTTTTTATTTAAAAAACAATGAATTACATGTTAAGCTGCGGTATTAAGTTCGACACATGATATTTAAACTACACCTAATTGAATGACATATAGATACCCCTAGCAAAGTACTTGAACACACTTAAAGTATTGGCTTAGACTCCACGACCCCTCGTTGATACGGGTCGCTGGTGAGTCTGAGGGGTATAAGGGAGATGAGGACTTGGATGAAAACAAATAAGCCCTATGATCTACTCTCTCTCTCTCTCTCTCTCTCTCTCTCTCTCTCTCTCTCTCTCTCTCTCTCTCTCTCTCTCTCTCTTCCACACGGATCTCTGTGGAATGAACGTCTCTATTTATAAGCAAAAACTTTTCATTTGTGCTTGAGTGGAGTCCATGTGTCAACAGATGAGTGGAGGCCAGTCTTGTGCATTTAATGTTTGATGGGAAGCCGACATGAGCATTTAAGGCTTGATGGTACCCATCCATCAAGTGTTATTGCGGCCTAAAGAGCATGTCAAGTCATACGCAGATGCTTCAGTGCTTTCTTGTACATCCAGTTTGCCACCCATTTTTTGTCGTAGGTCTAGAGGGGTCAGAGTGTAATTTGTCAACACTTGCTGACCAGAGACTTGAATGTTTTGTTCTTGATTTAGTATCATGAACGCCGAGACCACATCATCGAGACACGATATGTCTTCTTGAAATCATTAGGACCTCTCGAATCTATTTTGTTTCAATAAGAGGAACAACTGTTTACTCGCTGAACTACATATAGCGAGCACTACTTTATAATTACATTACTAGGAGAGATTTTGATCCCAACGGCAACTTACAAACACAATGTGATTCAAACACATTGCAATTGGACGATTGACGTCGATGACGATTAATGACGAATATAAATGATTCGACGGCGATGGTGATTATCGACGGTGATGTCGGCCGGCAGCAATGGCGATGGCGATGGTGGTGGTGGCAGCCGCAGATGGTGGTGGTGGTGGAGAACGAGATTGGAAGGGGAAAGGGAGAAGCGGGAAACTAGATCTAGATCTAGAAAATGAATTATTGATATGCATTTCTTGGTTTTTAACATTTTTTTAGTTAAATTTGATTACAACCTTGTCAAACAAACATAATTTTTAAAACGTTAAGACATGCCATAAAACTTGATAAATGGATCGAGTGAGCGGCTAATCCGGCCAAGATGTATATATTCACATGTTTATAACCTCTAAAATCGTTCTATTAAGAATATCATATTTTGTTTTATTGGTACGTTTTACAATCATGTTAATGATATATAAATCGCACATTCTCAACGAATACAATGTCTCAATCCAAACCACCTTGGTATTAATCTCATTTCAACCTAAACTAATAACTTCATATACATTATCACCAAACTTATTTGATACATCCATTTTGCCAGCCATACTATAGACACATACTGCAATAAAACAAATGGGGAAAAATGAACCCATGGCGTATTAGACACTTTTCAAATCCCTAAGTGATTGAGAGGTACTATGTACACTACTCTATATATCTATCACTCTCATTAGCATCCCTTTTGCCCCCCAAATAATTCACCAACACATATACCCGGCCCCTTTCTTCAACATCCTCACATTTTTAGATATTATACAACATATAGATAACAGGCTAGAACTAGCTAGCTAGAATGTGGATGATGGGTTACAATGAACCTCATCATGAAGATCACTTGAACATGAACATGGTAGATTCTTATACCAATAATGGCACCCGGAAATTAAGACCACTAGCTCCACGACCTCCCCCGCCCTCGCCCACCTGCGCCACCACCTCGTCCTCAAACCGCTTTCATTCAACTCCTCATGATCATCTCCATCACCTGAATCATCATCATCATCATCTAGGTGTGTATATATATAAACTTATTTATAACTTAACAATTATTCTTTTCTTTCTAGCTTGTTTGTTTTTCTTCACTTTGTAATGCTTAGTTGTTAACTTGATTAATATGGGCAGTTGAACAAAACAAGAGTAGAGAATTTAATTCACAACAAATGGTGGTTGTGAGCTCCAGATGGAACCCTACCCCAGAGCAGCTACAAACTCTAGAAGAACTATATCGTCGAGGGACACGAACACCATCTGCTGATGAAATCCAACATATCACGGCCCAACTTCGTCGGTTTGGAAAAATCGAAGGAAAGAATGTTTTTTACTGGTTTCAAAATCATAAGGCACGGGAACGCCAGAAACGACGTCGTCAGCTTGATAATAAGTCTACTACAAATCATGATCATATTCACCAACCTACAACATTCTTTTCTACTGATATTAACCACCTTGATCAACCCATACAACAAAAGAACTTCGGTAACTAACTTTCACTACCAACATTTTTTGTATGTTTATCTACAAATATTAGGGTATATATATGGTACATTTTTGTTAATATTAATTGTTGTATTGTTATGATAATCATTTTATTTGCAACTTCAAGAATAATACATGAACATGAAGAGTATATATGAAATATAATGATTAAGAAACATCCCATTTTTTTTTATTTATAAATAAGACTAGCTAGAAAATAATGTTATTTGTTTTAGTTATTCCTTGTTTCTTCTTGCACAAAGATTCAAATCTTGCTTTATGTCTATTTAGCCATAGTGTTAGCTGTTTTATGTTAGTATTGAAGCAGTCGATGAGAGACTGATAATAGTTATTATTTGGTCATTATAATTTGATACATGATGGAAAATTGTTGATTTCAATGAGCAGAAAGAAAGAATCAAGAAATAGGAATTGGGTGGTCTGTTTAGAGTTTTTGTTTTTGTTTTTATGGAAAATGATGGATGGTTGGGAGTGATTTTGGAATCTGTGTTTGGTTGCAGATGTTGAAGAGACCAGAAACTGGGCAATACCTACATTTTCAGAGGTCTGCTGCTTCTTCTTATTACCTTTCTTTTCAATTCATATTTGCAATTTTTCTATTCTTGTGCTAAATTATATTAATAATAACTTCCATATTTATACATAAATATTAAAATATTAGTATTATGTAATGTACATTAAATTAAAGGCTATATATATAATAAATTAGATGTTATGTATAGATCTTTTACGTCAATGACTTGTGACAGAACTTAGGATGTGATTTGACACATGAGATATGATACATGGATCAGATCAACGTAAATGTTTCATGAAGATTAACTTTACTATCCATATATAGATGGAATATAAGTTATATGTATTTATTTATCTACCAATATATTAAAATAAAATTGAAGGGTTTTTAAAGCAACATGTGATATTTTATTTTAACGATACGTGTCTCTTTTAACCAATATTTAATAATCATATTCTTTTTAAGTACCATGAATAATTAAAATTTTTAATTTTAAATATATAGATATAGATACTTTATATAATTTAAACTCTTATATTAATAATATTATTACTATGAATATATATTTTCTGTTACCTTTCCTATATTTCGTTTTCATTAAATTAATTAAATTTAAAAAATAAATAACTAAGGTTTATATAATAGAAATAATGTTAGATTAAGAATTTATAAACAAATCCAAACAAATTACAACTCAGTCATCTAAAATTTTAATTTTATGAGATAATACAAAAATAACTATTAGCTATCTAATTATTTTTCTTTTCACTTATACAAAAATTAATCACATGATAAATATAGTCAATCCGTATATCGTACGGGTATTAATACTAGAAATATAATAAATATCTTATTACAAGTATAACAAATTTTATTTTTATACTTTGTAGAATATAAGAAAACGTTTTGCAAACTCACATAAAATCAAAGTGAAAAACTTTTTCATATTGGTTAAGAGTAGTTATTAGTATTACTCTCTTTTCAAAATAAATATAAAAAAAAAATACTATCCAATATTTTTAATTTTTGGCGTTTTTAAAGTCTAGTACACCGATAACTTTTACTAATACATTTACTAAACTATTATATTTAGATATTTCATTCTAAAAGGGGTATGGTTAAACAAATGACATACTTTTCTTAATATAATCAGTAATTTGTGCCGAACAGACCATCGAAGAAATTCTACTAACAATCTTTACAAAATATAGACATGCATGTGCTTAATTTTATGCATACTATAAAATAAATAATTGGGTTCTTACATGAATAAATGTTAAGTATAGTTATTTTTGCATGTAATAACTTTTTAAACATATATAAGTTAATTATGAAAACTTCGATGGTATGTATAAGTATTGAAGTTGTTTTAAATTATAAACTTAAAAAAAACACCTATGGTAAGATTAAAAAAAAATGCAAAATTATCTAGTTTAAACTTTTGAGATTTTTTTTTATAAGTCAGAGTTTTATCTTTAAATTTATTAAAAACTTCTTATTTGGTGACCTGTTTATGTGAGTTGGATCCAACCAAAAGTTCTTGACCACACAGGCCGGAACACAGTAAATGTATAGTCAATATATAGTGACCGACCTTGAAATTCACTTGAGTGGACTATCATTGACCTAATAACAACATTAGGGTTTACAGTAATAATATGAACATGATTGATCGAAGAAGTGAAGTAATTAAAAAACCATAAAATAGCTAGGAAAGAAGCAAAAAAGGTTTTCTTGTTTCTTTATTTTTTTCGGGAAATACAAAAAACCTGCATTTTAATTCTTCCTTTCTGTCTGTCCCCTCATTAGGATTTTCTCTTGCTTTTTTTATTTTTATTTTTTCTTTCATGAAAGTGTACATACATATACAAATCACTTTCATTAGATTAGAATATCTATTTAGTGTATATACTATGAACTCCCCCTTTTCTTTTCTTTTTTTTTGCCTTGTGCCCAATAAGCCAATAATAATTAAGTTTAATCAATTTCAAACATAGAATATAAGGCAAATTAAAGTCTATATAAAAAAATGTTACAACTTTTTTGGTAGATAAATGTAAAGTCTAAAATAGACACAAGTTTTTTTTATTGATATAACAAGTAACCATTACATGGTTATCCACTTATCCTTATCCCATTCATCAAGAACATGCATGAACCATAGACAAAATACAATCTATAATTCTATGCAACTCTTTGACATATATTGCTAGCTAGTTCAATTCAATGTATGTATATATATAATACATGTGTGTTTGTGTGTGTATGCATGTAACTATATAAGTATAACTCATGTATACTTTTGGAAAAGACTTATAATTTGATGAAATGAACAGAAAAATGTGCTAAGAGAAAGAACAGGAAAATCAGAATCTATGATGACAAGCATAGTAGACGCAGCAGGAAATCATCAGACGACATGGATCCCTGTTGAACAACAAGAAGAAGAAGATCAAAGAAATGATCAGAATGTGTTGCTGCTCCACCGTAGAAGAAAGAGCTTCCCTGCCACGTGGAACAACATCATCCAATCATCATCTTCATCTTCGTTTCCAACCAATAACCATATAGCAACCCTAATTAACTCAACAACCTGCTGCACTACCCCATTTCCCAGTACTTCCAAAACGACATCGTCTCTTGTCATTTCATCTCATGCAAACAGACATGATGACTTAGACGAATCATATGAAACATTAGAGCTTTTTCCAGTCAACAGAGAAGTGCAGCCGGAGAAATGTTTTAGTAATCCGAGAAGTGATCATCATGTCAGCAGCCTTAGTCCTAGAAGACAGTTCATTGAGTTTCTTCCTTTGAAAAATTAGTCAAGTTACTACTAGCTAGCTAGCTAGCTTGTACTACTTTCTAAATTTTAATGCATGCTAACTATGTCTTCTTGTTCCTTATTTTGTTTTACTATTTGGCCCTTGTAGTAGCCAGTCTTCATGTTTTGTATTTTTGTTTCATTGTTACTGAACTTCTGATAATTTTAATTTAATTGGGCCGTAATACATGTGACTTTATTTTTCCCTGGCAAGTGTGTAACTCAATTCTAAAATTAAAGTACACTAGTTTCACGAGGCTCCTAAATGAGTGGCGCTGGGTTTGGTGACATTAGCATATATATATATACTAGTTTTCAGGCCCGTCCGATGGACGGGTGGTTTCAAACGAAATAATTTATAGCTTTCGTTTTAATATGAAGTGTCGCTAACCCAAATGAAAGAACATTTTGCATGAATTTAACTTATTGAAGCCAAAAAACAACTATAGTATATAACAAAAAATTTAAAATAGAATTGCTATAAAATAGAATGCATAAAATTCCAACAAAATGAATAAGCCTGAGAAAGTTTAGTTTTTTGGGTAAAAAATAGAATGCATTTATAGATCAAGGGGTAGTTTTCTGAAAAGAGGATTAGGTGTGTGGATGAAAAAGCCTGAGAAAGTTTTAGATGATAGTTTTTTTTTTTTAAAGTCAAGGTTGGAAAATAAAATGAAAGTGTAAAAAGAGGGACTGGAAGTGTAAAAAGAGGAATGGGCGGGAATTTAGTTTCAAGGAGGGCTCTGGTTGCTCTAAATGTTTCTCCAAACTCCTGTTTTAGTATATATTGAGATATAGGAGGTGAATATAAGGTTGTTGTATACCCAAGTTTAGGTATGAAATCCTCACTTTTTTGTTTTTTAATCCATAAAATTCATGGGTCCCGGGTCATTTATTTATTATACAATAAATATTAACAAATTGTTATGTGAGGGGTTCCATACCTAAGCTTGGGTATGAGACAACCTTATATTCACTTTTGCCATATATATATATAGGGGAAGGTGAATATAGGGTTGTCACACATCTAAGCTTAGATGTGAAACCTCTCACATCACATTATTTTAATGAATAAAAAACATGGGGCTCAAATCATTTATAATTTTGAAAACAAATAAATTATTTTGTGAAGGGTTCCACATCGTGGGACAACCCCATATTCACTTTTGCCATATATATATATATAATATATATGCGAAGTGTGTTAAAATGCATTAATATACAGCTTAAATATTACTAACATGCAGTGTCGGTTGGAAAACATAATTTTTTTTCCCATCGACACTGCATGTTAGTGTTAACTAAGATGCATGTTAATAGTTACTATTAACATGCATCTTAACTTCATCCCTGTCATCCATGGCAGAGCCATGGCATTAAGGGCATCGCCCATACCGTATCAAACCACCACACTATCTCTTGGATCGCCGCTCATCAAATCCAGACCATTCCCGGATGCGTCAGACTTCCAACTACTTTATAGATGCCTTAAGGTCTACGACCGATAAGGGCGAAGCCCCCTTAATGGCGTAGCCGTTCGATTAAGAGCTACGCCTGTACCGTATCACAGTTTCCGGCGATGGTGGTGGTGGGGGACGACGGGGGAAGAAGGCCGGTGGTGGTGATGGTGGTGGGGAAGATGTAGAATCTGTAAAAAATGAAAAATAAAACACTTCGCATTTTTCGCACGTTAAGACACTTCCTACCATAATCTTCCTCTCTCTCTCTCTCCCTATATATATATATATATATATATATATAAATACAGATTATTACATGTATATACATTTGAAACATTGTAATTTAGTTATGATATTCATTTATAATTTAAAAGAATAGCAATGAAACTCATAAAAAAGTATTTGTGTTATAGATATTAGATTTTAAACCCATATATACATATGGATAGACACATAATCTTACATGTAAACGCATTCCAAACATTATAATTTATTTATGAAATTCATTTAAAGATTAAATGAGTTTCATTACATGTTAGATAACTACTTATTGAAACATTATTATATTTAAATTTAATAGTAATAGTGTAAATTTAATACAACATAACAGTTTCAGTGGGTTAGAAAAACTGATAGAGTTGAGGAGTCAACGACTCATATGACAAGAGAGCTTGCATATATCAGCTAAGGTTTAGTTAGTGGTTAGGTTAGCTATCAGAGGGTTAGAAAATTTGATAGAGTTGAGGAGTCAACGACTCATATGACAAGAGAGCTTGCATATATCAGTTGGGTTTTGGTAAGTGGTTAGGGGTAGGGTCTTACGAACAAGCATTTTTGAGAATGGTTTTATTCTCAGTAGGAGGATGTGATCAGCTTAAATGATAAACTGGATTTGTTCACTGTCTTCAAGCTGTACCTTCCGGTAAATGCTAGGAACATAAACAAAAGTTGTTAGTTCCTTTGTGGTCCCCACTTTTAGTCGGTCCACTGGAGATACTTGGACTGTTTCTCCATAACAAGGGGTTAGTGCTCTTCTTGGTGGTGTACCTTCCATGCAAAGGTTATTGGTTTCCCTTTCTATTCCATCCTCATTATACTCAAGACGTTGAGTGTAAATGGATGGCCGTTGACTTTGAATCATCAGTTCCTCTACTTGTTGAGACAAGTCATGGAGTTGTGCACTCAGATGGTGAAGGGTATTAGTTGGTGGGGTTAGAGACTGACATCTATACATCTTATGGTGTGTGGAAGATGTAGATGTGGGTTGGTCTGGAAAGGTATACTTGTATACTTCTCGAGTTAGGTGACGACAACGAGATCCGGTCATGTATTCTGACGGAAAAATCCTATCAGATGGTGTAATCTGCTGTAGTGAACGCGTTGAAGTAGTATATTACTGCTTTAAGCATTGCACTGCTGCTGACAGCGGAGCGTTGGATCGCTGGTGGACCTCGGTGAGGCCTTTGAGCGATAAGGAAGACCAGTGGGATTTTGTGGTCTCTTTCCTCTGGTTTGGGGTCTGATAACCTATTTGGGTGTAAAAGAGGCATCAGATGGAGTGATGACTTTGAAACCTTCAAGGTCACCAGACTCGCATCTAAGGTCTTCACTTTTAGCAATTCCTTCATTAGGTGTTACGAAAGGAATGCTTTTAACAAGTGATTGACCCTAACTCCCTATTCATTATATGAAGGGGGAGGAGGGTCAATAGGGTTGACGTTTACTAACTTTGAAATCTCAGAAGCAGTCTCAAAGTCTCCGCCTATGATCGCCTTGGTCTGAGCAGGAACAAGTGCGTTGATACATTTAGTAACCAATTGTCCTGACTTAGACCAAGATCTGCAAATTCCTTTTAGGTTGCTCAATTCAACCTTTAGAATTTCATTTTCCCTTAACACAGGATCATTGTAAGATTCAAATGTTTTCAGGGAAAGATGAACCTCTTTTAATCTTCGATTTCAGCTTTACATTTGATGATGTCAGTGGATGTGGTTTTAAGTTAGTAGGTCATTTTAGCACAATGTGCTTCTACAAATCTAAGGTCAAGAGAGATCGAGTCCAACACTCGTTCTTTATCGCCATTTTCAATAAAGAAAAGAGATTGTACCTTTTTGATTGTAGTGTCGACCTATTGGCTAATTGAGACGTGAGACTTGTCAAGGAGCACATTCTGAGCTTCAGAAAGTACCATCAGACACAAGGTGTGTCTAGTCTCTACCTCACCTTCTTCATCAGAGAGATACTAGTCTCTTTCCTCGGCTACCAACTTGTGTTCATCAGATACCGTCTCAGCAATGAGCACTTTGGGTTTCGCTTCTTCGGCTTTGATCCAAGCCTTCAGCTGAAAGTACTTTTGCTTGTAGAAATCTTCAGATCCATTTATGAGGGTGGTCCTATGAGAGGGGGTGCAGAAATAGAACTTCTACACTCCATAAGACGGTGACCTTTCTTTTCGCATTTAAAACACACATTGTTTGATTTGTCAAATATGGGTTTAAATGGGGGACCCTTGTATTTGGTTGGACCTCATCGAAAAAATCGATTGGATGTCCCAGCAATGAGAGCTCTCCCTGGGAACTCTAGATTGAGGTCACTCATCCAATCTTTCTTAGAGATCTCCTCTAAACCAATGTTATCATCAGAACAAAAACGCGGCATAGCTTGGCTGAATAAGGCACTGTTGGAGGTGCTAGCTAAACTCATACGAGATTCAGCCTCAGTCTTTGCTATCATTTCAGCGTTTTATTTCTCAAACAAGAAATTTAAGCTCAGAAGCGTATGGGTCTTAAGATTTCCATTAGTTCGTAGCATTTGCCTAAAACCATTCCACTTATATTGTAGGTTATCCATGAACTTATGGAGGACATCGATGGTGTCCTTGTTGACACCCACACTTTTAAGATTATTCAAAGAATTTTAAAACGTGTGTGGATTTTTCAGTGTGACTCGTCCAGATTAAAGAAGAATGAGTCAAACTCTTTTTTGAGGGAACTGATTCTGTTCAGAAGAACATCACCAGTTCTTTCATTCATGTTGCAAAGATCATCCCAAGTTTTCCTTGGCAGTTTCGTTGTCTATCATAGAGTCCATGACGTCCTCTGGAAGACAACTGATCAGATTTTTAAGCCTTGCATCAAGATTAACCAGCCTTCATTCTTCTATGGTCAATTGGGCTTTTGACTTGACAATATCATTGCCAGCAGTAACGCCAGGAGAGTTTGGAACAAATGGTCCGTTCAATAAAATGGTTTTTAAATAGGGTTTAATACACGAGATATGACTTAAAACCTTTTCTTACAAGATGTGAAGTGTTCATCATCTTTTAATAACGGTCCATTGGCATAGAAGCCACCATTGTTTGTGTTTGCAAGTTCAGGGGTACCTTGGGTTGTCATTTCAGATCTGGATTATTAGATTAACACGTCTGCTCTCATACCACTTATTGGTACCGGATTTGTTGATTAAGATTTAGCAATAATATAAATCAAACAAATTGAAATGCAACACAAGCTTGTTCTTTCAATGGATAATTCTTTATTGATAAGAATCAAAAGAATTACAAGACGTAGAATGGAAATTAAGCTTGATTGAGATCAAGGGCTTAACCTATGCCTAACTGAATACCAAGTATAATGGATGAAAGGATGTGGGCATAGTTAGTGAACTGTGTGATTTTAGCAGCTTTGCATATCTTAGTCTTGAAGACAATACTATCCTTTTATAGAGAGATATTGCTTCGGATGTACTCATATGTCTTCCCACATGTCATCATCATGTGGTAGAAGGGAAGATATTTTGTTTAGTCACAAAATATCTTCTTGCACTTGATCTGTATCTTCCAAAGGACGGGTTATGTGGCGTGCGACTCAATGCGACTGTCAATCACATCTAATGAGCTTGTTCCCCGTTTCAGTTGTTCTCGCTTAAAGTAAAGCTGGAGTATGGATGCTACTGGTGGAAGGATGGTACCGATGGGGATCAGTAGCATCAAGATCAGTAGCATCAAGGTCAGCTGTGACCTGCTGTGGTGCTATGTTATGTTTTCCTGACGATTAGCGGATCTCCATTTCAACGGGTCTCGTTGTGACTTTTAAGATCTTCTTCGAATCACTTGAAGCTGGCCTTGTGGATAAACAAACTCAAGCTTTGTAATCACCAAACTACATACGGTGTATAACAAATTACAATTATAATTAATTAACGATGGGATTTATATCACAACACATACAAAAAAGGTGCATTATGGCCCAAGTGGGGAAAAAACAAGACTTACTTTTTGTGCAAATAACATAGCGAGAAGTGTATTCAAATTAAAGAGTATGAATGTTTCTTAATTTGGTGCCATTTATGTAAAAACACTCCAATTCATTTAGAAACTATTGGCGTTTAAAGAATGTGAGAGAATTTGATTTGTTCCATGTATTTGTGACTGTTAATCTAGATCCAACGCTCCTAAATCATTCCGACGATTTTTACAAAGATATTTTTTTTAATATGACTATTCTATTTAGAACTTTTTTTTTAATTGATAAAATATCATTTGTAAATAAAACTTGCATTTATTTTAAATATCCGATAAATAAATTAATACATAAATAAATAAAACATAAAATGTCATGGTCTTGTTCATTTGTCCGTTTGAATGTTGAAAGTATTAAAATGAAAATGATATTTTTCTTTTCTGTCGAGATATAAGACAATATTAGCAGTTTTATTTTCTAGCTGTATTATGAAATAAATATTTTTATATGTATTATTTAAATTAAAATAAATCACCGAAGAAGACAATGGCATCAAGGAGAACCACCTGATTTAAAGGTGGGCTGCACCATGGCCCAGACTTGTTGGGCTACAACCACATTAATTGACAAAGTGACCAACTGGTAATTGCCCAATTTGTCCCCTGTCCCTAACCCTCCCCAACCCTACCCCAGCCTACCCCACAAGCTAGTTCATCTTAGATTTTAATCTTACGTTGATTTGGCTATATAAAGTTTTACTCAATAGTTATGCGAAATATCTGCCAATGAATTCTTGGTTTAGTGGTTTAGGAAGAGGTTTCGGGTTCAAATCCGGGCTTTGATGTTTAATTACAAAATTGAGGAGACTAACTAATGACAACTAACATTTGCGAAGTTATATGAAATATCTTACTACCATTTATAAATCTTTGGCATGCATGAGTAGATTAAACTTGACAAGATTAGCACATTGGTTCGGCATTATCATATTACCTACGAGTTGAGCGGGGAGAGCTTATGTGATTCATTCATTACTTTCTTAGTATGAAATTAACGTCTCAGATTCATAACTTACATAGCGGACAAGCTTTATACATCCCTATGTAAATATCTGATGTTCTCATGCACCTATTGTATCAAAAGGTCTTCAATTGACGCTACTATAGATCAGCTGCACGCCGGGATTTGGGCAGGTGCATGGTGGGTAATCGCACAGGGCCCTCAATTTTTCAGGCACGTTAGCCTCTATTTTTTTATTTTTTATTTTAAAGATTTTCATTTTAAGTGTCATTATTATTTTGTCTCAAAATACGGATGTCCAGTGGCTATTCTAGTGGTTAATATACAATGCTTATGTTTAATTCCAGGTTGCTATATTGGATATTTTGTATTCGTAGCGTATTCAACTTGATCCACAATTTCGATTGGAATAAAAAAAAAGCCTTGATCCACAAATTATGTACTACTTCAAAATAATTTTTAATTTGCTCTCTAATCACTAGTCCAAATAGATTGGGATGTGATTCAACAAGTGAAGATTACCTAATAGTAATTGTCAAAACATTCTCAAACTTGATTGAATTGTAGTTTGAATGTTCCTTGTCCATTGCATTAGTAAATATGTTGCTTATATAGTACAAGCGTAGGACGGTCATGGGCCAATACATAATCACGGGCTAGGCCTAACACTAATACAAGTTTAATACAAATATATCAACATAATATAGACACTGACATCCCCCCCTAGTTTTATCGGGAGGAGAAATCGGGACGTTCAAACTGGATCTGAAGTTCGTAAAAAGCGATGAAGGAAGTCCGTTGGTAAAGATATCAGCATACCATAAGCTAGAAGGGATGCGAAGAACCTGATCATGACCTAAAGCAACCAAATCACGAACAAAATGAATATCAATCTACAGGTGTTTTATCTGTTAGTTTTGCACTGGATTAGATGTCATGTAAACGGAGCTCATTTTATCACAATATACTATCGTGGCCTTAGTAGGCGGGAACAACAAGATCATCTATAGTAGAGACATGAATTTGGAGACCATGATCAAGGGTGCCATGTATGTAGCGCAAGACACGTTTAAGGGGAATGAAGGTGTGGTTTTCTGGGTCATGCATGTATAAACAAATCTGTTGGACTACATATGAGATGTTAGTGCGCGTGAAGGTGAGGTACTGAAAGTATTAACGGATATTCAATCAAGAGATTGTGTATGTGCAAAGTTTCAAAAGTAAGGATGGTCGGTGTAATTTTAAAAAGTTAAGTACCATCGGTGCAATTTACCACAAATCACAAGGATGATCCTTGTAATTTAGTTTTATATAAAAATT